>JAZEWU010000004.1:4942285-4952522 GCA_036362915.1 Geotria australis | reverse complement strand
CCAAAACCGTCCCTTCCGCTCCGCACCCCCGCCGCCGCTCGCCCCATTCAGCCTTGTCCAATTCCACGCTCCGCTCGTCACAATCAGAATGCCTCTGCGTGAGCCCCCGTGCCATTAAAAGGCGAGGCATTAAAAATGATTTCGGCTCAATTAACGGTGTTATTACGCGCGCGGCGCGCCGACCGCTCTCGCTCCCCGTGCGCGCCGCGCGCCGACACCGGGGGGAACGGAGCGGATCCGAGCCGTCGCCGCGAGGCAGGAGTCGCGCGAGAATGCGACGAGTCGTCACGGAAATCCTGCGCTGACACAGCGAACGACAAGAGGAGGCCGTCTCTCGTCGGTGGTGCCACCAGCGGCGTCAACAGCCGCGTCGCTGGCGTTCGTTAGCCTGACGACGCCCACGACGAGGGAGGTGGAAGCCACGAAGGAGAGAGGAGGAACGCTCGACACGCGGCTATCCCGAACGAACAGCTGTTGGGAGCAGTTCTCATGCGTCGAGCCAAAAAGACCGCCATCGATAAAGCGCTGGATTGGTTAGAAACGGGAGGTTTGAAATGCTCGGCCTCATTGGCTGCAAGACGGCAAAACTCCCGATCGGCTGCTCAAAAATCTACAATCTACATTCTGGAGTTGACCGCATTCGTATTAATACCCGATTTGTATTAAAACGCTGCCCTTTGAGAACTTAGTAATGACATTCATCCTTGTCAGAGTGCGGGCAATGCGCAAAGCGAGCGCCGGGCGGGAGGCTGGAGTGGGCGAACAGTGCTTTCCGCTCCACGAGTGCGTTTCACCGCCGCTTGCTGCCGGAGATTGTTCTGGGGCTCGAGCTGAGTCCTGCTGCCAAAGAGCGCACCGAGCCGAATCTGGGTTTTCAATCGTAGCTTCGTTAGAATTGGAGGCTTGAAACCCTCGGCCTCGTTTGGTAAATGACAGTCGGCTCCAGTTCAGCTGCTCACAGTTTGAGACGTGGGGTCCCTCGCGATGTGCATTTTGGAACACACGCTTTTGTTGATTTGACTGGATGTGCACTAATATAAAAATTTGTATTAAAACACTGCCCTTTGCGAACAAAATAATTACATTTCTCAACACCAGAGTACAGATAATGCATTCATTAACAGTTACGTAATAAAAACTGGTGCACTGTTTAGAAATGTTGCGAGTAGGGATTCCACGTTTATCTTTCTACATTGAAAAAAACACACACCAGCGTATCCGGCTCCCACACCAATGTTTGTTAGAGCATTTGTCTGCACAAGCAAACTCACGAGCAGCTTTAGACTCTCCGGGTCTCACCAGCCAATCAGGCCTGTTAAACAAATTCTACTTTGGCCAGATATTATTGTGGAGAGCACTCCATCAAAAACAAACGTGCGTCATTAAGCATCGCAAGGTGACAGGGGATCGCGAACGACGTGGTGGAGAGAACTCCAACCAGAAATGGATCGTTCAAGGCTGCTGATGATGATGATGCACTGTTACACAGAGCTACACTGCGCCGTAATGCACAACAAAATTGTCTCCGCTTCTCTGAGACCCATCTGCAGGATGCGACCGGTTATGATTATGGTGTAAATTGTAGGCGGCGAGCGCCAACGAAGAAAAACCCGCGAGCGCGGAGTCACCTCAGCCGAACGGCGCAAAGAAATGTGCAAAGTACGAGGCATCGAGGCAGGTTACGGATAATAAATAAACAAGCCAGGCATATGTTTACCCATCGAAATAAAATAACGTAACATCTAGTGCATCCACAAACAGCACATCCCTAACTCTCCAGCAGAAGGCCCGGACGTTGAGGGACCAAAGCGTTATTTATATCAGCGCAGCAACAGATGCTTTTCCCATTATTATTATTATTAATGCCGTATAAACGAACCGTTCTGCTACCGCTAGCTTTTCACGGTTGTGCTTTACAGCTCTCCGACGTGACGTCGGGCTGCGCCGCGCGTTGTTTGGCACGATGTCCGGACGTGAGGCCGGGGGTAGCGCCCGGCACGCGGCGGCAAAAACGTCACCGTGACTCACAACCGACGGTAACAACCGAGGGCGTCCTCCGCCTAACGCCCACACCCCGCCCTGATGAATCGTAACCTTATCGTGATGGAGGGGTTTGTACCTTGCAATAAACCCCAGAGCTATGTCCCCTGGAGTATAGTACTCCTGTTTAGGGCCTCCCTTGGTGGTGAACAGGTCTGGAGTCCGGCACTCGTGGTTAGGGTCTCCCTCGGTGAACAGGTCTGCGGGGAGGTTCCGGACAAATAGCGATCCGAAGACCCTCCGACTAAAGGAGGTTGGCGTCAGGAAAGGTCATCCTGCTGGGAAACTTTGCTCTAATACCCGCAACCGTTGGGGGACGACCGGCCAACCGGGGTCAACCCGGACAGCAGCCGTTTAAACTGGCAACAAACCCCCCGTGAAGATGCCTCCAACGCGGGGGGGCAAAACGTTGCGAAGGAGAGAGCATGTACACTCGACACGACTATCCCGAGGGAACAGCTCTGGAGCACCGATTCTCATAAATCAACAACGGCTTGAGTGCAGCGATGGGAACGTTGCTTCCGAGCGCAGTCTCATCCCGGGATTCCGGGGCGACTCCGCTGCGCTGCGAAGACGATCCCCCGTCGCACCCTTCCGTCAATCGCTGCGGCTTGGGTTTCAGACAACGACGGCGATGCTACGGTTACGCTCGCAGCAACCGTCCCCCCACGCCAGGGCCAAGCTGCCGGGCCGCGGGGTTTATACTCCGGCGGTTAATTCAATCGGAGCGCCGCGGCTCATTAATAGGCGACGCATTCCTGAGTTTAAGCAGGCGGGAGTGTGAGGAACCGTCGGCTGCCGTCGGGATTCACCGCGGCCCCGCTACCGGCCACAGGATGGGGGGGCCCGCACTGTCCCGGGTACAGTGAGAGATCTGTGTGGATAAAAGAACGCTCGTTAAAAAAAAAAAAATTGGCCAAACATCCAGAGGCGGAGACCCCTCGAAAGAAGTTGGGGGGACAAATCGTGCATCGCGGATTACGTAACGATAGCCAAGCGTGCCTTTGCTTTTGGCGGAGTCTAATCGGCAGTATGGGACCGCGACGCGTAGAAGCGTTCACGTCGCGATCGCTGTCAAGTAATACTTGGTATTACCTGCAAATTCTACCAAACACTTCGAAGCCGACAGATGCCAGAAGCCCCTGAATCTGGAGCAAGAAGAGAGGCCAGTGCCCATTGCCAGTGCAATGGGAAACTGTCATATCCCAACGTGTGCGCCGCAGCGCTCCGGGGCACCACAGCTAACTCACAAGGCCGCCACAGCGGGATATTCCACATTTTCGATATATGCCATGTATTTTCTGACTTTGGGCGCCGTGGAAAAAAATCCTGATACACTAAGGGCGGCGTGAACCGAGAAAGCTTGGCAACCACTGTCTTAGATCGTGTTTGCAAATAACGCTTTGTTCCTGTGTATCGAGTCTCCAGGATTTGGGGAACTCTTTTATCAATCCAGAGAGTTCTCAACCGCAGCGACTCGCAAGCGGTGTGTCGCCGCTGCGTTAAACTCCCAGGCGCGTCGCGGTGATTTCAGAATTACAGAAAAGGGAGGAACCTCGCTCTTGGCAAGCCGGGACGGACGAGCTCTCCTCCTCCATGCCTTTCAGTGGCCGATCCGGCCCCCACCTCCCATCTCCGGGAATTTGTCGCTCGCCCACAGTACAGCAGCAGACAGATAGATGGATGCTTATTATTACAGCATAAAAATAAACTGAGCTTGCAAGCTCTTTACGAGACTCCTGCGAGCGACACAGGGGGCCCCACTGTGGTAATTTGGTTCGGTGTGGTCACAAAGACAAATGAGTAGCGCTGCCGCCTCATAGTAAGAAGACCCTGGGTTCGATTCCCGGCTCGGGTGCCTTTCTGTCTGGGGTTTACACGTTCGCCCCGTGTCTGAGTGACATTTCGCTGGGTACTCCGGTATTCATCCCACAGTCCAAAGATATGCTGCCTAGATCAATTGCCTGACGGTGCATTGTGATGGACTGGCATCCAATCCCGGGTATTGCCCAAGTTATCTACGAAGTTGCTTACTGCTCCCCGCTGGACAACTGTTAAAAAAGCTTCATACTGACTGTGTGATAAGGCTTGAAAAGCGCTGCTCTGCAAGATAATTAGCCCCTAACAGCGGCACGACGGTACACTCAGGGTTGCTTCATATTGGGCCATCATCGCGAGATTTACAGCGCACCCACACCGCCACGGACACACGGACGAGCACAGCCAGTGCATAAAGACTTCCAACCTTATTTGGAAAATGTAAAAAAGGGGTACCGCGACTCCATGAGGTTTTCATGAATGGGGAAAGGAATGTGTATGATTGTTATTAATTCAGTCTGTATTTAGCATGTGAAAGCCCATTGAGACCGCAGTCCTTTCAAGGAATTCCTCTGATATATTTTTTTTCTTAATTCTCACACGGGGTTATTCGTTCAGGAGGCGCGAAGGTTAGTGACAGAGAAATAAACAAGCAGTCGTGTTTCCTGCACTAAATGAAATGCTGATTTGTTTACTTAGTAACATGTAAGGCCATGCATGTATGCCATAACGTATGGAATTCAATCGCAACGTTATTCAAAGCCCTTTGTCGATCTACTGCGGAATGAAGACCTTGCCACTCCTCGTCAGTCAAGGGGGATTTTATCCGAGCATACTTCTCCACGCTGGTCAGAGCAGGTTGTGAACAGGGGGCGGCAACCAGGGCCAGTTCAAAGGTCATGCCACGGTAATGTTTATAATTTGCCCGTAAGGAAGCTGAGCTCGCCGGGGTTTATAGCGCGGCGGAGTTTATAGCGCGGCGCGCGAACCACTTCGTCACCGCTCCTTGTTTAATCGTTAAGTACGGTGCGCCTCTCATAAAAATTACGATGATGATGTCATTCTGCGCTCTCGATTATTTCTCGCGAGAGCCACGCCGTAGCCAGATGAGTGCCGATATCCTCAGAGCACTGAACGCGATCGGTCTCGAGTCTGAATGCTATTCGGGAGCTTAACCCGACTCATAATGCCTCAGGTGTCACTACAACAGATGCCAGTTTGCAGGAAGGCAACGGTCGTGCGATTGATGGAACAGATACATTTTTTCATAGAATGTGCCCCACCGGCCACCGGCTCAAGGTCGCGATTCGAGGTGAATAATAGTTCGAGTGGAGACACTGAGAGAGACACAATTGCCCAAGCGCTTGTGACACGTCGAGTGCTGCAATGACAATGAGTTTAATTGCCAACATTATATATGTTTTTTTGCATGAATCATAAAGAAAAGGCTGAACTGATTTTAAAGACTCTTTTTCAAGCGAGTCCTAAATTGGGACGGTTGCAACATTCTTCACCAAGTGGCACGGAATGTGTGAAGACATCAGTGTGCCCGGAAAGAAAAAAAAAACCCTCCATACATAATAATAATATCATTTTATATAGCGCAGCAGGAAATAAAACTGAAGAATCTGCACCGGTAAGTCAATAAGCAACTTGCTCTACTGATTGCCTCATAGGGGTACCAACTGACAGCACTACTGGGTGGGTTTCTCTCACCTTTACCCGACGATCCACCAACCCCACCACGAAAAGTGTTGTTTTACACAGCAGGGAGAGAGTGAGAAGTGGTGAGCTGGTTTTGAGGCACTAGCCTCCTTCAAAGACCATCCTTAGATCCAAGTTCGAGCTAAAAGTTATGCCTAGTTGTAATTGCAGTCCGTGCACTTGTTCCCTCTAAAAGTTGAAGGAGCTACCTATGATCGATTTTAGTTTTTCCCATCGCAATGTATGGCTGTGTTTTTAAATTGTTTATACGATCGGTTATGTGCAATGCTGCGTGTAAATGCTTTTTGTTTGGTTAATTTGTTACTTTTATATTTTTTCGTATTTTTTTTGTTGTCAATGCGCATGTTTGTGTCGCAGGAATCCGGTGAAGTGTTTTCAAGCTCACTGGATATTTTTCTGCTGTAATAATAAACATCTATCGCTATCTATCTCCCATATGACATCAACTTGCACTGACCGGCGTGGTTAAGTACGTCAAAAGCCCCCCACATGACTGACAACGGCGTGGGAAGAAAAAAAGCAAATTACAGGTAGCTTATTCAACATTGAGAGGGAACAAGTGCAACATTTGCTTCTGGACGAAGGCCTGGCCGTACCACGTGAACAACAAGGGATTACGGCCCATACTTCTCCACACTCGTCAGTATGCATTCTTGAAGACAGGGGGAACGAGACCAGGACCAGTGCAGTCGGGGGTCGCCACCGATATCACCCATGGATGAGAATCAAACTCAGGGTTCGTAGTGCTAACGACCGAGCAATGGGTTCATAGTGCTAACCAGCGCGCCAGCACGTCACTTCACATGTTATTTGTGAATCTGATTGCACAAAAGGCCTGGTGAATGACGCACTGGCGTGGTGCTGGCCACACTGCCTCCTCGCGTGGCGCGTTGGCCATTGAGGGCGGCTGGTTAACACCAACCGCCGCGACATTCCGCTAAAGGCTTCTTCGCTTTGTATCTTTGTTTACGTGTCCGCTGCTGCAATCTAATCAACAGATTCAAAGTGAAGACGGGGCGGCTGAATCAGAGCTCGCCTGCACAGCGGGGCGTGCAGGCGGTGCATCTACCAGTCCACCCGGTCTGGTGACCTACAACAACCTGGGTTTGCCCCACGACCCCAGTGCCCGAGAGCCCTCACCACCCGACACCGGCTTCACGCGCCCCTAAGCCAGCGCGGACGCCGTAATGACCGGCGCTCCACTCTTGTTTTTGTTGTTGTCAGTGATGATGGTGGCGGGGAGCGGTAGGGTAGCAGTTAGCACGCTGCGGGATGAACCTGCTACGAACCCGATGACCCGCATTCGATTCCCGCTCACGACCAATAACAGTGGCAAATATTTGAACCGGTCCTGGTCGACTCAGCCTCAATGAGTAGCTGGTGCGAAATGTAAACATCACCACTAGGGAGAATAAGGCAGCCGGGCGTGATGCTGGCAAACCCACTCCCGCCCCCCGTGCACCGTGCCGCCTCTTCATAGGTGCTCGCCAACAGCACTCGCCCGAAACAATCTGTTAAGGCTATCCGGTGCTGCGTTGTCTTCTTCGTCTTGGTGCATTAAGCCGTCACTCTCCAAACGCTGTCACGTCGTTAAGCAGATACCGCGAGTCGTCGTCGTCGTCGCTAACGAGCTGGCACCGCTCACTCGTATCGACCGCGGGCCGCGCGCGAAGGCGACTCTTTTGCCCGGAGACGAGGAAAGCGGCGCTTGGCGGCGTTGCGCGAGCGCGCTTGTTAGGGCGCATTAGGCTCAAGCGAGTTTTTTTTTTTGCTGCCTCCGCGCAGATCGGTTTTCCGCTTGAATTCCGCATTAAGTCACGATCGGTCTGCGCTTTCTCCCGATAATTCCCCACTGGAGTTGAAGGGCTGATCGAAAAGTGTGCGCGTGGCCTGATGGAGAAAAGGAGTGACGGACTCGGATGAAATTGTGGGTGGGGGGTTTTTTTTTTGTCACGTTTTAACACCCTGTCGGAAACAGGTAGTGGGGAAAGATAACGCTCATAAAATGTTATCCAATACGGACAAGGCTTCTAGTATAAGGTTGTGTTGCTATTTTGGACTTACCCTACAGAAAACCGGACACATTGATCAAAGTGTTGCCAAATATTACGCAAAAGGCATGCTCGCGACGTCACGCGGCGGTGCATTAGGTGCGCCGTCATCGCAACCTGACGTGCCAAATGTGATTTTACAATCGCGAATTAACTGAGTGAGGTCCAAGGACAAACGATGGTGTAAAGTTTCACAGAAGCCATGCGTATACATGATTTGTCTGCCTTGTTTGACACTGCCTTGCTGTACATTTAATTTCGAAGAATGCCATCCCTTCCCGATTCAACATTTCTAACCGTTTTCCAAGAACTTACTTATTAGGACCACTTCGGTGGCGCTGGATATTTGCATCCCAGTCAAAAGATGTGTTTTTATAATTTGCTGTGGACGCACGAGAAAGGCAGCCACGCACACCACATCGAGCATGGAAGGGGGCGCCTTGAAAAAAATAAATGTTCCAGATATCTAAAAAATATCTCAACCATTTGTGAGCTCAAACAGGAGAAAGGTGATTTCAAACACCGGCAACAAAACGGCAAAACGTCTGCTTGTACTGTACAGCCCTTCTGTCAATCCACTGTTGGATGACAGCCTCCCCAGGGCCGCGTGCATCGTGAGCGTTATTTGACCGTTCTTCCCCGTTATTTGACCGTACAGTGCGGGTTCAGTTCCGGACCGGGGTCAAGGCACGGTGCCAAACGATGACGGATTCACCGCCGTCTGCTCCCCACGGCCGCCTATAGCAACCCGCTACGCACGGTCGTCACACGGACAAAGCGCCACCCGGTCTCAACCCAGCTCAGGCTTCTGAAATCCGAGGGGATCGGGAGCATTCCGGGTTGTTCTGCTCGTGAAAATCTCCTCCCATTGAAATTCGTGATCAAAGTTAAAGCAGCGCCTGTCCCTCCCTACTGCGAGCCCTAAGATGTAATAATCCCCCACCTCTCTCTCTCTGCCACTGGGCTGTGTGCACCCATCAGCCGCGGTGGGCTTTAGCCAAACATTCAAGCGTCTGCGTCTCCTGCACTGGAAACACAAGAGGAGCAAGCGCACAACTTGGCTCGGCCGTTTGATGACAAGATACGGCGACTATTTGAGGCCAAGTGCCAACCGTGATTATGCGAGGTGGGGAGCCGAGCGGAGATGGGTTCGGGGGATACCCGCCCGTCCTGGCTTCTCGGCGCGAGGGCACCACGTACACTGCACGCATTTCGCCTGGCACGTACGTACGCGGGCGGCACGGTGGCGCGGTGAGGAGCGCCGCCGCCTCACGGCAAGAAGCACCCGGGTTCGAATCCCGACTCGGGTGCCTTTCTTGTGTGGAGTTTGCATGTTCTCCCCGTTTCCGCGTAGGTTTTCGCCGGGCACTCCGGTTTCCTCCCACAGTTCAAAGACATGCTGCTGCTGCACGGGTTAATTGGCCTGCTGACGAAATTTCCCCCGGTGCCCTGGGATGGACTGGCGTCCCATCCTCTGTATAGCCCGGCCTTGCGCCCTGTGTCTGCCGGGATAGGCTCCGGCTCACCGCAACCATGTACAGGATTAAGCGGGTTTCTGACAATGAATGAATGTACGTACGCATTATCGCGATGCTAGTAGTATGCATATGAACGTGTACGTGTGGCGTGGCGATGTGACGCGTGTTCAGATGTTTGCACGCGTGCGTGAAATAACGTATTAGTTAACATGTGTGTACTGTGTCCCGTGTATTGTGCAGCGGTGCAATGCACGTGTGGCACAACACGCGTGTACGGTCACGGATCTCAAGAAATGACCGTGTTCGTAACGCGTACGCATTACCCAATCGCCCGGGCGTGGGACTAATCTCATCAGATCTCGGAAGCTAAGCAGAGCTGAACCTGGTTAGCAGCTGCACGAGTGACAAGCACGCGTAAGTGTTGGAGGTAGCCAAAACAGCTTTCGGAAAGAATTCGAAAAAAAAACCCTCCTCTACTGCAGACCTGGCTCGGAGTGTCTCCCCTATGATTCCACGATAAACAAAAAATACCTGGCCGCTAAAGGTAAATTCGCGAGTGACTGAGTTGTGACGCGTTCCACTATGAACGAACGTCTACCACTCAGACCATCCCGGTCAAACACGGTCGAATAACGCGCGTGACCCACGCGGCCGGAAGCTGGCCCTCAACCAGCAGCGGATTGACAAGAGTGCCGTCATTGTATGGGACCGGGTGGGGTGGTGCGGTCGCAGAGCACTCGACGGACAAACTGCCAAGCCGCGAGTTCAATCCTGGAAAGGGGGTCAGCTCAGACCACCGTGTAATCATCGCGAGCGGCGCGTCTGCCCCAAGCTAAACGGCGGTCGGACTCATACGGCAATTAACTGAATTTTAGAGCTACCTTGGCACCTGCCATGGGATCGTGGAAGTGGCGGCACTGGCTCGCCGCCCCACTGCCACGCAGGTTACAGCTGATCGCGACCCCATTGCGCTTTTGAGCATGGGGACACTTTAGCTCGAGATGTGACAAGTAGCAGGAATACAGTGGGTACGTGTGTACTTATGCCGTTCATAGGGCATGTTTGAACATGCATGCTTGGAGAGGGTTGAGAATATAACAAAGGGAGGCAGAGGAGGAGGAGGAG
>JAZEWU010000004.1:4908733-4937863 GCA_036362915.1 Geotria australis | reverse complement strand
CCAACTGCGACCATCTCTGGTGACTATCGCCATTTCTGGGAGTGAGTCACAGTTGCAGGAAAGCCTCTGAGAATTGCCGCTAAGAGCTGCTCTTTATGATAGCCGTGTCGAGCGTTCCTCCTCTCTCCTTCGCGACGTTTCGCCTCCCAAGTCGGAGGCGTCATGAGGCTTCAGAAGCCGGATGTCTTGGAAACCTACAGTAATACATTGGAACCTTATTTGATGGCATTGACCAATTTTGTACTCAGACTGTCCTCAAGTCCTTGTTGCACTGGTATCACCCTCCAGGAGGCTTTTGGGAAATCCTTCTGTGTCCATCCAGACAGTGTGCAAATAACAAGGCAATAGTCGAGTAAATAATATACCCACGCAGCTATCTATGTCTATGATTCGCCGCTCTATTTGTTGTTCCTTTAAAATATCAGTCTGCTTTGTCCCGTCTTTCCTGGTCATGTTTCTAAGTAGCGAATGAGAGAGGAGAAATGCTAGCCACGGCTATCCCAAATGAGCAGCTCCTAAGAGCAATCCTTTTCTGGTTGTGTCTTTTCACCCATCTATATCCGTCATTATCATCATCAGTTATGCTCGCTCAATTGTTGGATAAAAGCCTTCACAAGCCATTCTCATCTGGTGCTGCAATGTACCAACCAATCTGACACTTGAACACCCACCGATGTCATCGCGTAATGTGCTGGTGGACGTCCCCTCTGGCATGTTTCCGCCTTTGGCTGCGACTCTATTGTTAGTCTCGACCACCAGCCATAAACCCTTCTAGCAACGTCCCCTGCCCAAGCCCACATACCTCTCACAACATTAAATATGATGCCCATAGATTTGTTTTCGCTAAGTATACCGGTTTCTTTTCACAGTCCAAAAACAAGCTGCCCAAGGTTAGTTGGCCTGACTGCATTTCACCCGACGCCTTGTGATGGCCTGGCGTCTCATCATGGGTATTGCCCTGCCTGGCGCCCTGTGTCTGCCGCGATTGCTTCCAGCTCACCGATACCCTCTACCTGATGAAGCTGATACTGCAATGTACTTCTGTTAATGTATTTACAAGCATGCATCTGTCCACGCTTCCTTGTAAACGTTTTGGTCCGTTTTTGCAAATGTCCTTATTGCTGATCCTTGTCATAAGCCTTCCCACGGACACCCACCGAAACGAGGCACCCACTTATGCGCTTCCTTCACTAGGCGGCACTGTTCTCTCGTCTAAGAATATGAACTGAACACAAAGAGCAGGCCAGGCGACGGGTCAAAATAATAGTGATATGAAAATTGCAACGCTAATCCTAAAGTCTCATCTCATTATCATAAACCGCTTAATCCTCTACAGGGTCGCGGTGAGCTGGAGCCTATTCCGGCAGACACAGGACGCAAGGCAGGGCTATACCTAGGATGGGATGCCAGTCCAGCACAGGGCGAGTGAAGCAGCCGTGTGTTTAAAACTAGCAACATTTGGCGGAGACCTAGAGGCCGACCCAGGACACGCTGGAGGGATTATATCCTTTGGCTGACCTAGGAACCCCTGGGAATCTCCCAGGAAGAGCTGGAATCTGTTGCTGAGGAAAGGGATGTCTGGTCCACTCTCCTTGGACTGCTGCCACCGCGACCCTCACCAGGACAAGCGGTTTAGAAAATGGATGGATGGATGAAACGCGAACAGATTACATGACTAGATTCGTGCATTACAATTAAGCACAGCATAATAAAACTATATATAATTATTATTTGCAGTCGTTCTTGAGCATGACGATGAAGGTATCCCACCGCTATATCGGTAACGTGGTTCACTTGACCACACGTTATTTCACCCCCACTGGTCACTGTGGGTTGCTGAACGGGAAACCCCGAATTTGTGACATCTCTAACCACTTCCTCCTTGCGATTCTTCGAAGCACGACCGATGTGAGCCGTGGCCATGAATGTAACTCAGGTGCCTGATTCCCTAGTGCGGTGTCCTAACCACTGCCCTCCACCGCATTAACAATTCCGGTCGAGCATTCCAGTATCGATTGGACCATTCAGAGATTTTAGAGGACTCCACTCACAGCGGAGTTCAAATTGCTGTCGGGGGCCGACTCATCCCATCATACTTAATGGGTCAATAAAGTGTTAATTTGTACCACTTTGTGGAAAGTTCGACAAGCAGCGGTCAACATATGCAGAGACTTGTCCCCAACACTCGTAATTTGTACCGACAGACACGAGTGTCGTCCCGTTGCTCTTGTGAGTAGGGCAAACAGAGATAAGATTTAGAAATGTATTTAAGTACAGGACAGAATGAATTGGTCACTGTATTGCACTGCAAGGCACGCGGTGGTGACCTTGAGCCGAATGCTACGTCTCGTATCTCCCTTCTACCCACCACCACCCGCAATGCCCCCCACTGCCGGTTTCAAGTTCCTACTCTGTCAAGCCAGGACAATTCACCGCACAAACGCATCTCGGTGGAATTATTGGCCCTGTCCACTACAGTTCAATGGAGTCATTGATTTTCTTGTCAAGATATAGTCCAGTAATGCACAAAAATGTTAACGACAACAACAACCACCACCACGATCAGTACAATTACCAGCAAAACTTTTATACTTTTGCTCAAATGACAGCCCAAATTAATTCACTTTTCCACTGAGTCGCCTGAGGCCAACCCCCCCCCCACACACTCCCACCCGGCCTACGTAAACTTCCCTTGCTTGTTCTTTCTCAAGGACACAGAGACAAAGTGTTCTTGTTTATCCAACTGACTCTGCCAGGGTCCTTTAGGAACTGAATTTCTCCCGTACAGAGTAATGTAACCGCGGTTTACTGCAGAAGTTTGAAACTCGGGCACGAATACTCAATAGCCCTGCGTTGGTCGCGCGCGTGATACACACTGATTAGATCTTGAGCCGAAGTTAATCGGTGCAATTTTCATGAAATGTTGCTTAAACAAATCTGCTTGTTTGTGTTGCTCCATTTAACATCTGCCGCAACAAGAACGTCAATGAAAGCTGCTTGTCACCCTGCCGCAAGTAACTTTTTGTTAAAAACGTTGTCGTTCTTTTGAAACGTATTGCTGGTTCCGTGAGCAGCCAGTGCTGCTCATTGGCTGGATAGGAGTTCACACAAGTCATGGAAGTGCTGGCTGACTTTTTTTTAGGTGGATGGTGTTATTTTTAATAAGGAAAGAAGATACACCTAGATATCTTTGTGAGAAACATAAATAGCACGTCTTAGTTATCCCCAAAAAATGAACCTGCTACAAAATGCTTGTTTTTTTCTTCTTCTTTAAACCACAGACCGAGAAGGGTTGCTACCTCGGAGGCAAAAAAAAAACTGGACATATCGTGCAGGTAAACAGAATAAGAGTGTTCCTCTCCACGGACATCTTTAGTAACACCATTGCTGTGGTTAGTACACTGTTAATGACGTTTGATGAACGTTTGAGGAAAGCAACAATGTCGCACTGCTTAAGGTGTTACGATTCCACCATGAAAAATCTAGGTTTATTTTGGTAAAAAAAAACTCTTTAAAATCATGGTTAGGTGCATCATTATGACATTATCATGTCACTCCCTTACGTTGGTATATGTCGATGCAGTGACATTACTACATTGCTATAACAACGCACTTCACCGTAACACCCTCAGACACAAACCCAGTTATGAATCTCCTTTTTTTAATTATGTTTGCTGAGCAGAGGACCAAAGGCATAAACCACCAAGTGTACAGCAACAAACAGTGCACTGAGGGGTAATTTATCTTTGGACTGTGGGAGGAAACCGGAGTACATACAGGGCAAAAACCCACGTGGACACGGGGAGAACATGCAAATTCACAGAAAGGCACCCGAGCCGGCAATCGAAGCCGTGTCCTCCTTGCTGTGAGGCGGCAGCGCCACTCCCTGCACCGTGTCACCCCTGATGCGAGAGCTGGGAATTCCAAAGTAACACAATGCGAGGGAAATAGAGAAGTGATGCGACCTGCACTGTGGTGCTGGAAGTGTGGATGAAAGGAAACCATCCTGGAGACCGCATCACGGAGGAATTAATGGTTTCTGTTCACGGTAACTGTATGCATGGTGATGCAAGATAAGAAGTATTTGCCTTTTAAAATTGTGGCGTTTCAAATGCGTGTGATTGTTCGTAATGGTATTTCAGGGCAGTGGTATAGCAATGTCGCATATATGCAATCGCTTAAATAAGTTAGAATAGGGCTTGTTTTAAAACTTTCGTAATGTACAGGCANNGCACTTTGTAATGGGGTTTATTTCCGTTATATCACCATTGAATTTCAATTGCGCTATCGGAGTCATGTCAAGAGACAAAGTCGTGTCTGTAATGAACTTCCCAAAGCCGGGCAAGTACGATGCAAACCTAGGGAATGGATGCAGACAATGACATCACGCAATTATCTCGAGTCACTTCACGATAAGCATTTGCTGGCCAACACCCGAACGATGCTCCTTTGTGGTCTGAAAACAGTGGTTTGCCAAGTGTTATGCTAAAAGCATCTTTTTTTGTATGCAGGTCATTAAACTAGCAACATTTTGATTGTGGGTTGAACACTCGAATCACAATGCCACCGGCCAAGTATCCACATTTTATTTTAAGTCCCTTGTTAAATCGTTCCTGAATGGTCTACTGAAGGCTCATCTTCCGAGAAGTGCTTTGATTACTCAGGGCTCAAAACCCTGTCGTGGGTTCTAATTGCATACTGGAGGCTCATTGCATTTTGGCAGCTTCCAGTATACAAGACGTACTGGAATACATATTGCTGCTTATACAGATACCACGGAACCACCTTACATTTTTTAAATGTTTTTATTGTTTAAAATTATGTGACAAAATAGTATACAGTTCCGTTAAAAACTGTGATGGATTAACTGAACTCTTGTCCGTGAGTGCTTACAGCTGTGACCCCTCCCAGACGTTCAAACCACATCATCATTTAAACCAATCTCACGCCAGTAACCATACACATCAGGGGCCGCATCCCTTTGCCGGGCTGCACAAGCACGTTACATACATATACATACAAACGTACGTACATATACAGGTACACATGCTGGGTGCCTCTCACAAAGCATGGCATTGTACACGCGCAGACTCCAACGGTGTATTATTAACAGTCCAATACAGTGTGTGCATTATTTTTTTTGCTTAAAAAAAAAAAAGTATTACTTATTTTTATTACGTGATTTTTTTATATTATTGTTTTTAAAAGTATTGTCTTTCACGTTCATACTCAATGTGGACATCTAGTCGGTATGTATAAAATACTCCAAGCGTTTGTCTCTTAATGTATCATTATTCGTAAGAATACGCGTACAAAATATTTGCACGTACTGGGAGTACTGTTTTGACACGTCGTGTGGGAAGCGAGGCTAATATATAGAGATAGCGAAACACGCGCAGTGTTGGGTAGACAATTTCAAAACGTAGAAAAGAAAATATAATAAACACGAACAGGATATTCATGGGTGAATTGTGACTGCCCCTAAACTCAGTGTAATGGGGAATTTATTTTAGGGCAGCAATAAGGCTCTGGTTGTGCGTCTGGCGAGTGACTTCTGTTCAAAAGCCCTGGACCATTCTCAAAACCGCTCGGGTGGCGCGGTTCAGTGATCTTTATGTTTAGGGTTTCGCTAATCTTCAGAAACATCTCCTAAATAACATATTACTTTGGGGGGGGTGTGTGCAGGGGGGGACACTTTTAAAAACCCAATTTTGCATTGTATAGGGTCACTATGTTGCTGTTAACCGACGTGATAATTTTTTTTATATTAATGCATTTTCTAATTTCATGAAGTTGCAGTAAATATTTAACCAGGTGTCACTGGTCAGAACTTTCGACGCAAGGTTTCCAAGTTCAAATTTCGTTCAGGGGTTCACGCAACCCATCATCCCTCTGGGTCGATGAACAGAAAGCCCCTGTTGTGTGAAGTCAACAGTGGTCGTCCAGTCGACCAATAAATTCACTCCCAATATGGTTACAAGGAATTTCCACCGATGACTCACGGTGGCCTACGGAGGTGAGCACCAGCTCAACCAACGTTTGAGCAGAGAGACCGTTATATAACATGAAAGGGTGTAGAAGTTTACATGGCAACTTCCACGAGAGGGCGGGTTGTGTGTTACCAAGATGACATCACATGTGCCGCTGCACGCACAAGCTGCATCTGTTATCCAAGACCTTTTCTTTTGACAAACCGGTTAAACAAATCGTTTAGTATTGTCACGTTAAATTGTAAGTTTTCCCTTCTCAAATAAGCCTTGGGGTCGTGCTAGTCCATCAATGGAGTGTGCACTCAAGACGAGGAACTGAAGCCAGTCATTTCTAAAGGCATGAGTTGAATGCAACCTTTTTGGTTACATTGGGATGCGAAGATTTGGGTGTGGTAGTATTGTAATTACCTGCTGACCATGACCACCCGATGACGGTCGTGAGCTAGCCGTGGAAGTTCCACATTCCCTTGATATGGGGGAGCCTATACTATGGAGAACAACTGTCTACATCCCAGGAAGTGGTACGTGTGTTAGCGACAACAGAGGGATCCTTACTTGGGATTTGTAATCTACCAAAGTGGGTCAAGCACTACCCAGGCGGATAATTTAGTCATGAATAATGCAATAACAGTTTTATTGTAAACTACATTTTTGGCCAACATGTTTTCTTAATCCAAAATATCGGGAGGAAGTCATAAACTTAAAAAAAAAATGATACTTTTTTTTGAGTCAACTTTATGCGGTGAATGTTTACGTTAGCAATTGATGGATAGCATGCCTAGGCAATAATGTTGCATAGCAGATCCCACCACTTTCCTGTGTTGAGAACTGAACTTAACGCATATAAACAGTACAGTCACGCCAATTTGATAATACAATTAAGAGCAATGCATTTCATACAGCTTGTTATTATTTGCACCCCAAGTCAAACACCTTTTTTTCGAATTGAATGCAATGTACCACACAGACTGACTTAATGCCTTGGGCCCAATCTGTCAGCAGAACCAACTTTTTTAGCAGATTCTCCAATTTACATTGGAAGATTGTCAAATAGGCAAAAAAATTGGCTTTTGCATTGTTCCCACCAAATGTTGGTGAAACGTTCTTTTCTGCAGACATATGAACTGAGCCTCCTCATCTTGTAGACTGAAGGTAAAGACAGTTTGTCATTGTTGGAATAGGAGCAGTTTCAACCAACCCATGAATCAGGCCCAATATGTTTTGGGAAAGATACAAAAATAAACAAATAGACCAACCTACCCTATAATGAGGTCTGCGAGAGGCTGCTGTGGAAATGTGGTTCAAACTTCATGTGTGACAACGCATTAAATCTAGGTTTCTTAATAAAAACCGTGTTTTTTTCTGCCTAATCTGGCTCAACTGCCGCATGCATTCCTCGTCACTCAGGGACACGCGGGTGCAATTTGTTTCCGGGTCACTGTTGTCAAAGCCCTTATGCCCTTTAGAAATGTATTGGCGGACAGAGGTCGATGCACTGATTGCGTTAACATGGCAATGTGGAGGATATAATGTTACGTGCCTTTTATTTCAAGTCAACAAAAAATATAACATATTAGCATTAAAATAACGTGGCAAATTTAACACTTGCAAGCTGGGGGCTTTATTAGAGGCATTGGACAAACTCAATAGCGCTCAGCTGGGCTGAATTTATTCCATTGAACCCCCATCTCTCACGTCATCCGAGCGGGTAGCGATAGAGAGCACTCAACTCGCAATCGTAAGGTTGATGGAGCAAATCCACACCGTCAGTCGACTCAGTCCATCATCCCTCCTGGAGTCGATATCAATTAAAATGAGTACCACTTTGTGAGAATTCAACAGTGGTCATCCTATAGGACTAATAATCTTAACAATGGTAATGTCGAATTTCCCCCAATTAACCAGGGACACCAGAGTTAAATATCAAACAAAACTCACTTGAGCGAGGAGATGCTTAGAACTTAACACACTCCTAGAGTCACCCAGCCCAAGTGGCTGTGCGCAAATGTGGGCTTTACACAAGAGTTGGCTGGGCGAACATTCTCACGTGTAGCAGAAAGAAATGCCCCATCCACCTCCATAACCTGACCATACGAGTGCACACTTGGTTGGGTAACATACACAGTGTCGTGACCTCCTCCTCGGGAAGGGGGTGCAAGGGTGAGTAGATAGTGGTTCAATGCCAAAGGTGATTTGGGAGCTACCGTGTAAGCCCGACTACGCGATGCTGTAATAAAGCTTTTTTCTTCGTTCGTTTGCTCATTGCCCTTAAACAAACACGTGACCATAGTTGTGACAACACAACGCGAACTGTGAACTCAATCGAAAGGGGATTTGGGGATAATATTAAAACAAATAAAGTATCAATAGTGATAAGAATAATGGTAAAATGAACGGAATGGCACACGCAGCCCCTTTCCTGTCCCCTTCCCTCTGTCCACTCCCCCTCCCCCGACCTTTACGCCACAAGCCGAGAAACATAAATCACATGTACTCCCAGCGGCTACAACAGAGCACACAAAACGCCTGCATGGGAAGCAATCGTGGTCTCAGACCGCAATGACCCCCCCCCTCTCTCGCCCAATCACTCGGTCGACACTGCGCCACTCGGCAACGCAACACGGTTTCTGTAAGGCTAATCGTACGCATGCACGCGCATGCGCCGCGTTAACCGGCGTGGACGTCGCCACCCCCAACCGTCTCCACGTGGCAGGTTTCTCTCCGCCTTCACAATGGCAGTGCAGAGTGGCTTCCGGGACGCGTGTCCATGTCAAGTCTCTGAGCCAGGGCGGGGTAGTGGTGGTGGTGGTGGTGGGTGGGTGGAGCAGGTTGTCCACCAGCACTGAGCAGGCAGCGGACAGGTCACGGCGGTGCTTCGCCGTCCGGCTTGCATCCCTGCGTAAGGCGGGCGACTGGGGTGGGCGACTGGGGGCAATCGCTGCTATTTGGACAGCTTGCTAATCACCCTGATGAGCGCGGCGTTTTCATCCTTCAGTCTCTGGTTGTCGGCTTTCAGGTCCCCCAGACCCTGCAGGCGGGCGACAAATAAAGCACAACGACAAGACAAACAAAAATGTCAGCATTTAGAAAAGTTCAGGTTTTGCTGTGTAAATAAATTACACACAAAAAACTGCGCGTACAAGGAAACAAAATACTATTGCCAGTTTGGATAGAAACTGCGACAATTTCATCTTTTTGAAGGCACAAATCACCAACTAGCTTTTGTCAACATTGTGCTCCGAAGGGCTTTCAGGCACTCAACACAAATTCTGTACAGCATTTTACTGTCTTGGCAAATTCACAATGTGAGTGGCGCTGAGATGGATGGGATCAAACGGGGACAACAACGATTACTTTTGCGAGGCATTAGGCACTCAGTTTGCACCAGGGTGCTTTATCAAGGGCCTGTGCACATGAAACAACAATTACGTAAATAATGTTTGACGTGTTATCTTTGTTGTGATCCGCACAGTTTTGCATTAAAGACTCCAGAATCTTAACTGTAAACTGGCAAATACTTGTGTAAATAAAAACCAAAAACTGCAAAATGACACTCAAAAGCACAGAAGATTAAGAAGTCCAGTATGTTCATTCATCGTTTAAAGACACTCAGAAGAAGCACACAAGGTTAATCACACACAGCTTTGATCAGCAGTAAGGACCTGCAAGCAATTTCCCATGTGGCTACATCAGGTACAGCCAATAGGTCGATGAAGCACCAACTTTTATTTAACAAAATGAAACCCAATTACACTTGCGTAGGGGCCACTGGAGGAAAGGCTGCACTAATGACCAAAAGGCACATGGGCTGCATCACCCTTTGAGCTTGTGTGTTGCTTATTACAATCGTCCAGGTAAACCGTCTGCCTGTACAACAATCATTTTGGTCGCTCCAAGCCAGTGGTGGAAATTACACATTCCCACGATGGAGGGATATTCTTCTACTGCCCACTTCCTACAAAGTGGTATATTACTAACCCTGGATAGACAATAGCCTGATATTGACAAACGCAATAACCGCAGTGGTAATAATTGTCATCTACAACCATTTCACTCCACTTCCCTGCCACCTGAGCATCAAAACTGCTAAATTGCTTGGCTATATTTAGACGGGTATATGGAATGCAGGCTTCGAATAAGCTGCACAAGCGACTGTCCACCCCACACCCGCTTCCTCATTATTTCCTACTTAAGCCTGCTGTAATTATGGGAACATTTCAGGCTGAGAATTGCTAAGAGCAGCTCTTTCGGGATATCCGTGGTGAGAAATTCTCCTTTTAACATTAGTGCTGTTTCACCTCCCACGTTGGTGGAACCTTTAGGCAGTGCTCTAATGATCTCTATAGAATCCACGAAACCTACCCTTAAAGTACCGGATGATAAACGTGCGCCAGCGGTTCTATCACTCACATTGGGCTTGGTGAAACCTGCTAACTAGGAAAACCCAATCGCAGCCAGGCTAAGAAAAATGCACAGAGATGCTGCTCCACGGGGAATGGAGTTGTTCAATTACACCTGCTGGCTCCAACTCATTCTGCTGATCAAAGTGGGGTTTAACTGATCTCCCGCACAGTCAACGGCGGCGGCATTGGAGTAGGAATGCCGAGCCGGTGAGGCGTGCTGTTCAGGACCAAACATAAAGACTTGGGATGCAGCAGCAGGAAGGGGATAAGAGGAGGGGGTAAAAAAAAAATACCGAACAAATTACTGGAGACAAGGGATGAATTTTACTCCAGCCTTATTTGCAATATTGGTCATCCCAGGTGCCCTATCTGACCCAGATGGGGGAGGCCTTCCAAACTGCTTCAGGTACAGAAAGTGAGCTTTTTATATGCAAGTAAATGTTCTTTATCCAGGAACAAAACCTAAGTTTTATTTACTCACATAAAATGCCGGTCAGTGCTAATTTCTCTGACTGGATGGGGATCATGGGGTCAGGTCACCTGTCCGATGGCAGATTATTTTGACGTGTACAGCAGGGAAATATTAGACAATTGGATTAATCTGTTTTTTTTAGGTAAATGAATCCTATTTGTCGGATATGTTATTATTTAAGCATTTCATATGCAGATCTAAATTTCCTGCATGTTTTTTTTTTTTATTGAGAGGTTGAGGTGGAGACTTCCTAGGCCGAGATCTCCCCCTGGGTACTCTGGGTCAGGCAGCCAGGCAAGAGGGCGTGAGTGGGAGTTGGGCCTCTCTGCCTTTAAACACAGACAAGGATGGTCATTGAGATTAATAATAATAGCATTTATAGAGCGCCTTTCACCCGAAAGGCACTCTATAATGTGTAACTGTGTTTCACAACACTATAAAGTTTGCACTCTTTACCATAGGCTAATACACAACATTTCACCACTGCAAATAAGCTACACGCAGGAATGTTACACCGTTAATCTAAGCTAGAGAGTTAGGGCAATCGCAGGGGATGGGTGGCAATGTGATAACGTAACTGGATATGCAGCTCGTGTGGCCTCAACATGTGCTTTTTAGAACAGCACAGGCAAATGCGGCGCTCGATGGACAGTTTATGTTTTGAAAAGTTTCCATTCGAAAAGATCCCAGTGAACAGCTGAGAAACAGCGGGCGTACGTTAAACAATGCAACAAAGAAGCCGTTATACACGCTGTACGCCCACAAGGATCGCCCTCTTTGACACGGCGGCATTTCAACGCTCAGCCTCAGGTGCGATTCACGTGAATGCAAGTCGACTCCATTCGGCGTGGCCTTTCTGCTCAGAACGCCCGACCAGCTCACTGTTTGCAAGCAAGGTGGAGTTTAACTCATCCCCTGGCTTGACAAGGTGATGCAGACACCTGCCTTAGTTGGGAGGAGGAGTGGGGGGGGGCAGGGACAGGGGACAGGGGGTGCTAGAGGTCTACAGGGTGGAGCTGCTGTGGCTGCTGTGGCTGCTGCTGGGCCCAGGAGCCCGACAGATTCCCCACGACCCGCGTCAGGGCCTTGTTCGCAGCCAGCAGCCGCTCGTTGAGCTGCCTCAGAGCCCGCACCTGCATTACCTGCTCCAGAGGCTGCCCAGGGTCACCCGCCCGCCCACCGTCGACACAGGGGAGACAAGACGGGACAGTGTGCGAAGCGACGCAGCCACAACGCGGGACACACGCGCACAAGCATGCACACGTTCGCGCGCGCGCGCGAGCACGAACACGCGCACGTTTGTAGGCACACGCAAGCATACAGGCACACGCACGACACACATGCGGACACAAACAGCCGTGTGTGCGCATGCACGAGCACGTACACACGCGCACACAAGCACCCTCGCGCTCACACATTCATGCATATGTGCACGACCGAACACGCGTGCATGAGTACAGTCACATATGCAAGTGCACCCGCACGCACATGCATATACACGCACGCACGAGCGCGCACACGCACGCACGAGCGCGCACGCGCACACACAGAAGTGCACTCGCGAGATGCAGACGTATGTGTGAAAAACAGACAAGCGCGTGCACGACAACATATAACACGGAAACGCGACGTTCGTCCCACACAGCCCCACGAGAACAGCATTACGATACACGTTTGCGTACAACCACCAACGAGCGAGAGGAACGCAAAGCCAGGCGTGACACAGGACAACACACAAATAATAGTACAAAACGGGGGAATTGCACAGAAAGGAGGCAAACAAGGCGACAACAGTCACAGGTGGGCATTACATTGGTCGAGAATGAGGAGGACATATAGCATTGAGGAGCAACATCCCACATGGAGGGACCAACATATGGAAGCATTAAGAGATTTGGGGCGGGGGATGGGGGTGGGTAGAGAAGGATGCGGCGAGACATTGCCAAGCAACGTCGAGGAAGGCAAGGGTCATCATCGTGGGAGTGGAGCGTGGGCCAGCGCAGGGATCGGCCGGGGTTTGGAGAGCAATTCGTGAGCGTTGCAGGGAATAGGTGTGGGGGGGAAGGGGTAGGGGTGGAAAGCAAAGAGAACAACATGAGGTCGTGATCGTAGTTGCAAAGTACGTCAATTTTAAAGAGTGCCTCAATAGACAAACAGCAACGCAGTGCGGTATGGGGTGAAGGACGTGGAGGGTGCAGGAGCGGGTAGATAATGTAAAGCAAAGGGAGATATGTGAATGCACAGAAACGTTCAGGTGAACACCGATGCAGAGATGAATTAAATAATAAATTCACGGGGTACCTTCATCTCCTCTTCCATCTCCGAAACTTTTCTCTCCAGGGCTCTCTTTTCCTGGTTTTACAAACAGAGGAATTCAAGTAATGTTTTCTGGTTTATGTATTTTGTTCCAACCAAAACTGTATCCGTTATTAAAAAAAGAGTGCCTCGACTCTCAAATGTGTATGGGGTGGTGCTTGGCTCTGCCGAAGGTCGCAACCCAGTGGTGGATATTAGCAGAGGTCAGCCTATCGATAAAATAACCATTGATGACTTCAAAAAAGAAGAAAAGTGTTGTCAGTTTCAAAGGGAAGAGGTTACAGTGAATGGAGGCGATTCCACTTGAATTGAGCAGTCCAATTTGTAACGTACAAAAACACTAGCTCTGGTAATTTCTGTCACAGCGTCAAAGGTCAAATTGGTAAAATACTACGCACATATGCACATTGCAAGAGCCAATTCTGTGGCAATGTAACTTGGTTCAGTGAAGCGGTGGTGCTCTAAAACAAGAATGTGCACTTAAGAAAAGGGAGATAACCCTGAAATGTTAGCATTAGGTGGACCGACTAATGGACTAGAATCACACTAATAAATATAATGACGATATCTCAATGTGAACAGCTAAAACAGTGAGGCGCTTCAAGTAGAATATTCATTCCTGTCCAATCATGATTATCGTGATCGTCATACTATTCATTTATACACAAATCACATTATGTCAAAATACATATGAAACATCAATAAAGTGCGAAAGAGTTAACACTGGAATGTAAGCGAGTAACACTTATGTACTTTCACTGCGTGGGGAAAACAACTTGTCAACCATTTCATTTCTTGTTAAACGTTTGTTTAATGAGTGAGTTTTCAGTGGCGTTTTAATATGTCTCGAGATGCCAATGACCCAACTGATAACGATTAAATATTCCCAAGCCTTAGAGCTACTAATGTAAAAAGCCTCAATATCACCCAACTTTCAAAACTCTTTACTGCAAAAGGAACAAATCTACCAACCTCCAAACATGCCTCATTGCAAGACAGAAAAAATAGGTTTGTTATAATCGAAAGAAAAAACAGACAGAAGCAGACGCACAGTACAGACCGATTGAAGCAATTAAGCTAAATATAACTAAGTACCCGATTTAAAGATAGAGACCATCTGGACACAAACATTGGGTCGCAATGCACTCATCTCCATTGATGGTCATAACCCAGCGGTGAACATTACGCCTTTCTATAGCAAAGGCCAGTCACAGCAGAGAACCACCACTCCCACCAATTTACAAGGTGGCAGTAATTGTATCGACCAAGTTAGCTTCCGTTTGACATTCACACGCCCTAAGCACAGCTCCACCCTTGGTGTATTATTAACCAAGTAATTACCTAATTAGTCACATGGCCATCATCCCTATGAGCCAATACATTTGAGTTGCATTTTACTTTGTATATTTAAAGCCTCATAAAGTGAGAGCCATGTTATCAGTTGTCAAAAGTCGTCACCCTGTGGACAGACTGGCACTCACCATAGCAATGAGGAATTTTAAATGAAAAAGAAGCAGCTCGCACTGTGCAGACATGTGTCTCTGCTGTGCATCCTGGGCAGTCCAACAATCATTTGAAACTTCAATAGCACTCTAGTGGTAGCACATTACATTATTGAAATAATAATGCTTATTGGAGAAATGGCACTAGGACGCAAAAATGAAGCGCCTGACTCTACACTTTTTTTTCCCATTAAAGAAGTTGTCTATCCGAAAATACACTGAATTCATCTAAAACGGATATTTTCAGGGGCGGTTCGGCCTTCCTAAAAGTAGGGCAACAAAAGACTTTTTAAAATAAATTGTTGGATTGAAATAATTGGCCGTGCCCACTGTGACTGATTGCAACTGCTGTGAGGGATGGCAAATCCATCTCACGAGTGGCCGTCAATACACCACGAGTGGCCGTCAATACACGCCGAGTGATCTTTACTTCTGGAAACCACTTTCCTTCAAATAACTTTTTCATGAGACCCCCCAATATTGTGTGAAGACCAGTCGGTCATGTTAATGGTTGCACGTACAAGCCCGCCGTACTATTATTTACAAGCATGGGAACCCAATTCAGCTGTTGCTCTTCTTTCCAGCCTCCTAAATAAGTGAGTGCACTGTTCCACATGGAGCAGGCCCCGAGCAACCCAAACACCTTACCCTCTTCTCTGCCTCCAACAGCGACGTCTTGTCGGTAAAACGCTCTTGTCTCTGTGCAAGGGAAGAAAAAATATCAGACGGGAGACAGAACCATTACTTCAGGGGCCAGGTCGTTTTTCCGAACATACATTTAAACTGACGAGTAATCTGTCAACATGGAGTAATTCATTGATTCTAAACGATCCTTATGCTCATGATATATACATTGAATCATTGGTCTGAGACATTATTTATGTGTGCCTTTAGGCTAAAAGACTGACCTTAAAAGGCTAATTGATTGGTCTTTATAACGATCCAAGAAAAACAGTGCAAAACAAGACACAATGCGCGAAAATATGTAAACAAAACAATAATAACAGGACAAAAAAATAGTATTCAATTGAATCATGCAATCCCATTTGTAGCAATTAAACAAATCACGATGTGTGGGTGAATTACCATATGGTTAATGAGAATTGCTCTATATAGCTGTTTTTTTGCCATCCTATAAAAACAGCTATGGAGAGCAATTCTCAAATATCGAGTCTCGAGAACCTACATTTGTACGTGGTTAATGATTTTGTATTCACGTTATTGATTTGAATATGATGACTTAACAATGACAGCATGGGATACAAACTACATCATGACATGGGCCTTCAATGACGATTTATCATACAACACTTGCTTAATGCCATTGCCCTGCCCACTTGAGGACCAATAGCAAGCAAGTCTTTGTAGCAATGTCAGTGGAACACACAAGCAGCACGACAATCCAACAAGGTCCACATTATACATTAACAAGACATTACAGTAATGGACAACGGTGAGTAAGGTTTACCAAGTCCAAAATTCAGTGACATTCAGCTGGTTCATTCGCCAATGGGTGAAATGTGCTGATGTAGGCTTTCATGGCTCGATGTATGACGGCATCCGCCGGCGTTCTGAGTTCAGTGTTCCGAGAGGCACTCAGAACTCGGGACGTGGGAGGCCAAACGTCACCACACGTCATCCCAATGGCCACAGTTCTCTAAGCAGGGGCGAAGGGTGTTGACAGTATGCTTGGAAGGTGAGGAGTGGCCGATGGGCATCAAATCGCTACCACTCACCTGTGTCGCCCTCTCCAGCTGCCCCTTGGTCTCACTCAGCTGAACTTCTGCATCCTGCAGCTTCTTCCTCATCTCTTCGTTCTCCTTTCTCATCTTCTCATACAGCTGCGTGTAGGGGGAACGGAGACACTGTGCGGTTAGGGACTGATGCAGGTGGCGAGCGGTGAGGGAAGGCCTCGCTGGGCTCTCTGTATCCAGGATTGGTGGAACACCCAGAGATCATTTGCCACACTGCTTGGCTAAATGGCGGCAATGTGACCGCAGTGCAGCGTGTTGGTTGCAAAGACATCTATGTGGACCTCTGAGTGTTACCCATTGCAGGACCCTCTTGAGCAGGTCTAAAGGTTCCGTGAGGCTTTGTTGCACAAAAAAGGACGTTATTCCCACTTAAATCAGTCTCGAATTTATTTTACCGGGTAACGGTACACTGAGAAAACAATTTTCTTTCTCAAGGGAAACATAGGACAAAGCAAAAATCGGATCAAAAATAGGGAATGCATAAGTAAAAAAAGTGCAATTGTAATACGCAACCACTTGTTACTGATAGACTGTGGCTGCATTGAGTGGGTGCAGTGTGTGGTGTGGGTGATTGGCGTTTAGAGTATGATGTGTGCGATGGGGGAGGCAGTGCACCTATAGCGGGCGGTGTATGGTGTACTGTCGAGAGTGCGCCGTGTACTAACAGGAGGCAGTCTGTGGGTAGTGTTGCGAGTGTGTGATGGTCTAGTGTTTGCAGCGTGCTTTGGCGCTACCTTGCGGTAGTCTTTTGGGTCTGGTTGCTCCGTGGCCTGCGCGGGCGCCGGGGTGGACATGGGGCGGCCAGGCCGGCCTGCCGCTATCCTTTTTATCCCGTCTGCGTACCGTTCTCTGTAGTTCTCCGAGAGGCCCGTGCTCGTTGCTACCGTGTTGAACCTGCGTGTGCGTGCATGTGTGGGTGCGTGTGCATTCGGGTGGTTCGACATGTGTGCGAGTGTGTGCATGCATGCGTTCGCATTGTGTGTGATTGCACACATGTGCATGGGATGATGTTGTGTGGATGTAATGATGTGTGGATGCAATGATTGGCACCGATTATTTTGACTCAATGGTTAATCGCTGAGAACATGTTGGTAATGCTTTTGAACTCCCATTTGGAACGCACGATTTGCACGATTCTGAGTTAAATTCTATGGTTATGTTTCCGTCCAAAATATTGGTGCACCAAATTGGATTTAGAGCGGGACTATAATTTAAGTGATGTACTTTAAAAAAGGAAAACACTTTTTCCCCCAAAATTAGAGCTCATCAGCAACAGTTTTTTTTTTATCGAATTCATATTTTCACGTGAGCGTTTCTTGTCAAAATTTGCTAAAAACGTCACAAGATTTGGATTTGTTTTAACAAACTGCTCTTCGTTTGGACTTCCGTTGACCCAGATTAAATCGGTAAGCTGCACTTCACATTCACAGCATACCCTGACGATTAAATCAAGCAACAATGCCTGCGTACACTGTAGGAAATGTTACCAGGTCTCATGTCAACCGATTGAATAAATTATATCTGATGTCAATTGCCCAGCTCCACCCACTGCGGGAGAGGTAACAGACCCATGGGAACTACAGCAGCCAATCAGACGGGAGGATTGTGATCTTCAGCATTTTCCTTAATGTAAACCCAGGTAACTTGTGATGCGCATCTGCCCTGAACCACATCTTCAAAAGAGACAACAGGTTTGGGTTGCATTATGAAGATGATAAAGTTCTTCCGATTAAAAATATTTTTATTTTTTCTTGTAATTAGTTTTGTAAAGCACCTTGCAACCTTTGGCTGAAGGGCACTTTCTAAATGTAAATAATTGTAATGTAATGTGCACCAGCTTTGCCAAATCAGAAACTTTCAGAAAACATAGCATCACTACTGACTGACGATGTAAACAAGCAAGCCACTTAAAAAGCTGACAACTTAAATGCATTTGTGGAGTTGCATTGTTATTTTTTGTTGCAAACACACCCAAATGCATTTCAAGTCACTTATTATGAGACCCACGTTAATTTGTGAGGCCGTTTCATTCACCTCCAGAGGGTTAAATCACCAGCACCGTTACCACGGATGTCTTCCAATCACAGTAATTGGTAAGGGAACAGTCAAGTAATGCAAGGCTTCAAATTGAAATGCTTCCAAAACAGTCTGCATGTCTACGTGAAATAAAAGTTCGATTCCCTGACCAATTATGCTCCTGTGGAGAAGGAAGACGAAATGCTGATCCTTCGAGCGTAAGCAAAGAGCTGCTGCTATAGATAAGTATTAACGATGCTGCCTGTGCACTGTGTGTGCTGCTGCCTGGCTCTGGGAAATTTCCATTGGCAGTAATATCAGCAGCACAAAGATCCCAAAAGCCTGTTCTCCAGAAAAGCAACGGCAAGACTGACATAAAAACGTCAGCATGCTCAAAACAGTTTACCTTCCAGAGTTTTTTTTCCAGTTGTGTTTTAATTTACAACACTTGCTTATCTCATGAGTGATTTATTGCAAGCTGCAATAACGTCTACGGGTGCTTTGGGGTGCCTGGAAAAACAACAAATGCATCTCGTTGCTCTTTTATGGTGCTGGGCATCAATGCCAAACACAACAAGCAAAAGCCTTCCAAAGCCCCTTTCTAAAATTGTGGCTTAATTTTTTTTTTTTACATCACCCAACGTAGTGTCGAAATATGATTTTTCATTCTGGCCGATGGGACTGGATGCCTCTTTGTGGAAGGTAAACTGCTAATTGGCCCAGTGCCTGAGCTAACAGCCCTCAAAGGCTGTGACAGAACCCTGGATCGATTTGTAAGAGACGGGGGGACAGCGGGGCATGGCAGGAAAGCGGCAGAAAAGGTAATAAAAGGAGTCATATATCCATGGCCCAAGACCACTTACAACCCACTGCCCAACAGGCCAGGCCAGGGAGGGCGACGGCCAGGGATAGGGCCCGAGTGGAGGATGGAACTACAATGGGGCACAGCGAGCAGGGGTCACACAAACCACGGTGCAAACGAGCCCCTGAGCTGCTGTCAGCAATTACGCCCACCCCACAAAACAGGCTTGGTGACATGAGATTTGATTCCAAGAGATGGGAACAACAGATTTCAGGTCATTTTGGCGAATTATAATGAACTGCGTTATTTGGATTGAACTGCTTAGCTGAAGTGCACACGTTCACTTCGAAAGGGCAAATTGACGCAGGTCGCCACTACATTTACTCCACGGGGATGATAATTAGTGTTCAGACAGGTCGTGATGCATCCACAAGTCTCTTCTCGTTGGTCCACATCTTGGCCTGAAACTTGATGTCCTGAAACTAAGCGTGAAGCCACACAGTGGCTCTGCATTCCCATACCTTAACACTGAACTATTACACAAAAACGCTGGACAAAACTTGTTTGATTGGAATATGGCTCACCGTATTTTCTGATATTTTGAACAGACACGTTACTTGATTAAAATATGGCAAATGTAAATACAATTTCTGTATAATCATACATAATCAACATTAACACACATTGTAATAAATAAATACATCTGAATGATTTCACATTGGTTGGTGATATATATATTTTAGCCAAAAAATATGGCAAACAAAGTGATAATGGCAACTCTGCATTGAGAAAGAAAAACTGAAAAGAGAAACATACCTTGTGGTTGTGTCGGGCTGCAAAACAAACAGAATAACAACAGACACATGAGATGATATACAGCTCAAATGTGAAAACAAACACGGACTTCAACGCGCAGTTTTAAGAAGGGCACTGTACAACAGTCAAATTCATCCAACAGCGCTAATGGCGAGAACCCATGCAGGCCTCCCGTTGTCGGTGAATAAAATGAGATCGACTAGTGTCAACTTTGAACAAACGACAAAGCACCTGCAATCATCCACTTCCTCCTCAGCGTTACGTTCCCACGTTCCTCTTTACAAGTACGTACACGGTTAGACGCACGGAGGTACACAGGTGTTTCGTACCCGAGCACTACACAAGCATGCACACCGCCAGCACGAGCGAAGAAAGTTGGTGCGGTTTTTTTATGCAACATGACAAAACGCGAAAGGATATTTCTGTACAGATAGACAGCAGAGAAAGAGCGCGATAGTACATCATGCTTTGATATTATTACATTTTTTACCTTGGCGACAGCAGGACAACATATGATCGCTTGCGTCCCTCGGGTAAAGGGATTGCTAGAAAAAAAACCTTTCTTTACATGTAATCCTTTCAAAACCCTATACCTGTCACAGTGACAGTGACATAAGGAAAAAAAACCACCTTACAACAAATAAAAGAGGCCTTTCGCCATTTCAATTACCTCTACCATGTCACCTGCAGCCAGACCCTGCCTGCAACATAGTGACCCGACCGCCCATTGTACTGTGCCATGCCTGCCTCTGGCCATTTAAGGCAAAGGGCGGCTGAACAATGACCGAGACATGAAGCAGCCATTACCTAATGCGGGGAGTGGCGGCCATGTGGTGTTGGTGGCGATGGTGGTTGTTGCCAACAGTGCAATTACGCGCGACACAACGTGTCATAGCCCAGCTCTTCACAGGGCCTTTCTGATAAGCCCCGTGACAATGCGAGGGCTGAGACAGCCATGGATTCAGCTTGAGAATTTCCGTTTGGGTTGCGTGTGCCCCGCGCGTCGGGCTTGCCTGAACATGGTCTTTCGCTAAAGCCACGAGGAGCGACCGTCTCATTTTTGGAGTGCAATTCAGCATGCTAATTCCAACTACGACAATGCGATGTCAGCTTCAGGATTAGAGTTAATTACGGCCGAGAAGTGAGTCATAATCTGCAGATTTACAATAGTGCAAAAGTTAACTTAAGATGCTGTATTATTCCCCTTATTAATAAATATTTATGAAAGTATTTTCATCTCAAAAAGTACTTTAAACGTTTCTGCCATGTCTGCTAAGTGAACACTTTTGATTGCACCACCTCTTCCGAGCTCCAGATTTGAGTGCCGCTCCTTGTGAAGCAAAGCCTCATTAAATCACTGTCACGTTCTTGGGAGATATGGGCATACCAACACCTCATCTCCTGCACCGCCCCCCCACCACACCACTATATTACAATGCTGGCTGGTTACTAACGTTCACGACATTGCCGCACAAAGCCACTGATAATAAACCAAATTTACACAAATACAGTCAACATGGTCAGGTGTGATAGAGAGCACATGCCTGTAACAACTCCCATCCACGTAGACTGCTACATGGCTAGCAGGTGGCAGTACAGCAAGCCTGTTTCTCTTCTGTCCTGACAGAACATGTTGTTGAATACTCTAAGAAATAGTCTCATCAGGCCTTCACTGGTCATAAAAAAGGAATGAATTATCACGTGTGGGTTTCCCTTTCAGGAGGCAAATACACATTAAAATAAACTAGACAAAGGCTCTAATGTGTCTCGAGACTAGGTGAGGCTTTCCTTTATCAAATACATATCTTAATTGAATTCTTAAATAATTTAGTTTATCAGCGACATGCCTTTTGACAGTTTGAGACCATTACAATGCATTTCAAAAAGGAGATGGTAGGGTACGTTTTGAAAGCAAAATTAAATATTCGATTCAACAATGCTTGAAGTATTCCACCCTATGGAAAAAAATGATTACATCCAGCTGTAATCAGTAGCTTTAACGATCTGGAAAAAATCCAATAGGCAGCTGATGTGTTTTCATGATTTCTACCAGAGCACCTTAACTGACTTACAACAAGAAAATCCTAAGCATTACACCAAACGCCAAACGTACACCAGTATTCGGCAGCAACCGTGTACCAAGCCTGCCAAAATATCTTTCCTGTGCTCGGACTTAAATATAAACGCAACAGTTGCTCTGGTAGTATCAACGTTCTGTGCTCCACGAAACAATTCCACCGTTCTGTTCACGACCACATTAACCCAGTGTATTCAAAGACATGCACTGTATTTACATTTATGAGCGATGTTAGTAACCCTGGACCTTATAGCCAACGCTGTAGTCACCACCCTGATAACCGTAAACTGCCTTGTCAAGGTTTCCTAAGCCACACTTTACTGAGAACAAGCACCTTCGCGGAGCAATACGACACAATCATAGCTCTGAAGTGCACACTGCACACCTCTGAAGGACACTGGAGCAGTTCACTCATTTTGTTTGTTTACATCACGCGGGTCCCTTTTAGTACCAGCCCCTACAACACGTGTGCAGGCGCGCGTGTATTATTGTAGCTATGTACATGTTTACCTGAAGAGGTAATTTATACTCTCCCAAGTAGGATATGCATTTCATTGTTGTGGTACGCCAGCAGCAGCGGTGAGGGAGTTGTGTATGTAGCACTCACCTCACACCTGGCAGCTCTAACTCTGCGTAGGGGTTACACTCAACATGTCATCCTCCAGGGTGCATGAATATCATTCTATGTGAAGTAAACGGCTGTCATCCAGTAGCGAGACCGGCCAGTGCCATATGAACGCAGGGTTGTCAATAGAGATTATCGCCAGCCCAATGTGTTTGAGCGAGGAGACACTCCGACTTGACTGTGTGTAAAACATATCCAAGGCATCTTTCGATAGTCATTCTTCTCTGACGCAAATACATTAATATTCCTCTGGATCATCCTTTTCAATATCGCCTCATACCAGAAAATCATAAGTCATCTCAAAATATTTCAGTTGGTGGGTTGATCCTTAAGTCTTCCTTAAGGTCAACAGCTCAGTAGCGCCATCTGCAGCCTACCACGATGGGTGGGGGAGAGGGTGCCTTGGGCCCCAAGCAATAGTGGACATACTTGGGTGTACAGTGTTGCCTGATTAGTCTTATGTTTGGATGAACAGCACAACAAAGTTGGCATCCAATTAGGAAATTCAATCATATCAGTGTCGCTGGTCAATCAGGCTATTCAAAAGCACTCATCTCTACTGGCGGTTCCGAGCTAGTGGTGGAAATTCCACATTGATATGTCAGAGGTCTGCTTATTCACATGACAGTCAATACGCACTTCCAAAAAAAAGCAACTCAATCACTCAAGCCCTGAGGAATGACAGGCTCTTAACCCGTGTGGGATGTCACCATCTACTTACGAGTCGAGCACTTCAACGTCACCACACTATCCATATACATTAAAATATACGAATAATGACGAGTGGAGGAACAACCAGCAATGGAACACTTCCACAAACCCTAGCCACAGTTCGCAAGATTTCAGAACGAGAGGCATGTTTCTAATCGAGTTAACAAGTCTCACATTTAAGAACTTTACAAACACACAGGAACATAAAAACAACTTGAGTACTACTCGTCTATTATACAACATTTACGTTTTTTCTTCAAGCAAGTACTATACGTGTGGCATTCTTTTATAAAACAGCACGCTGCCAGCGTATTACGGGCAGTCACCTGTGAACAACAACGGTTCCCATGATGCCTGGAGCTCACATGATGCGACACGACAGACAACCGAAGCTGCGGCACTCGGCACACCTATTCCTGATCAACGAGCTACACGTATTGGCACTGTGCGCCATGCACCACCGCGCCGCCTACACACAGCACACCCTCAAAAACGACTCGAGACAAAAGCAAGGAGCCTCCGGAGTAAACAGCAAAAGCATGTGATCAGATGGTCATGCGATCGTAGACTGAAAAAAAAACCTGATCCGCGGCGTAGAATGGTGTCTTGCCAAACCCACACGGAAACTCCACGAATTAGACTTTTTACGCAAATAATAAAATAAGTGACAAAAAGGTTCAACAGTCGACTAGAGAAAAAAAACACCCATGTGCCGGCAACAACAAAGCTTCAAATGCCACACAGCCAGGCTACACACACAATATTACATTGCCTTGTGTTATTTGACAGACATACTTTACTCCGTGCCAAATGCACACGCACTTACGATGTAATCTAAAATAGCCTGCAATGTCTTGACAGCTCCATGTGGTCAGCGTAACAGGTTTGCAACGGCATTAAATAGTATTCATTTCACCCTGCCAAGCCCTGAAAAGCCATGCAGACACTTAAGCTCTAGTGGGTGAGTGCCCTCCTGCTACAGCAATGAGAAGCACACAGAATGACAGAGCTTTGACTCTTCCATCGCATGTCTTCAGAATCTCACGACTGCATGGCAAGGCAATGAGGGAAACGTCGGGTGGGCAGGGAAATAATCAAGTGTCTCTTAATGGGGCAATAACAGTCTCACTAGACAAGCAGCTGAATAAGTATTGAAATACATTGTTCCTATGTCTGCCGGGATAGGCTCCGGCTCACCGCGACCCTGTACAGGATTAAGCGGTTTCTGAAAATGAATGAATGAATGAATGTTTCATTTGCATTGGCGTTGTTTCCCCCTCGTGTCCGTCTCTCTGTCTTCCTGTCTCTGTGTCCCTATGTCTCCCCCTGTCGCTCACCCTCACTCCCTGTCTCCCTCCGTGTTTGTCTTTAAGGAAGTGACGGCCATCTTAGGGGACGATGGCACAATGTTGCCGCTCTTAAGATTGCCAGTTTCACGACCTTTCAGTGTATTCGAAGCAGCCTTAATCATTTATTTTTTGTTCCTTTGGTTTTTATTGGTTGTTTTTTCTTTCGTTGTTGACATGCCGTTCTCTTCGTGGCCCTTGTGCAGCGCTTTGTGACCCTCGGGTGAAAGGCGCTATATAAAATGCTATTATTATTATTATAAACAAGGCGAGAGCCCAAAGAGATGTGTTCTATTTACCAAGGCATGGTTACTTTAGTTGCAGAAGAGCTATATGAAAATAAAATACCACCGCACATTTTTGAACTGTCAGAGCTCATTACATATAGGGACTTGGGTGGATGATTTCATCTCAAGTTGAAGCTCATGGCCATGTGGTGAGCAAAACAGGTTCAGTAAAACCAGTTTCTCCAGAATGAGTCAAAGCCCAATGGATTACAGCAGTTGCTCCTTTTCCTCTCCTCTGGTGATCCCTATTGGCCCAGTTAATTACTTCACAATACCTTTAAATCATGTTTCAATGCAGTACATAAAGAAATACAATACACAGTACTGTTTTTCTTCATAGGTATGTCTTTCCGTGAGATCCACGGGGTTTATGGCCACATTTAAATAATGTGATTGCATGTAATTTTCACAATTAGTATTAAAATTACACCGGCACCTTTAAATAACCTTATATTGTGAAGGCTGCGTTATAAGAATAAGAAGGATGCAGCCTCTGCAGCCATTCTGTCTTTACGCCAGGAGGCCAGGGTAACAAATCAGCACGGCCAGTTGTATGCTTTGTTGGCCTTAATAAGTGCTCGCAAACAAACAGCCTATTTAACTGTACACGGAGTCTATATCTTTCTGTCCGAGTGTCTGAAATACAATTTCTGTTCATGCACAGCAATGGTATCCGAAGTTATGCTGGCCCTCCTCTTGGTCCACGCAGCCTTAAACTGAGTAACTGGAGTTGTGTGTTTGGACAACATCAGTAGGGAATACCAATCCTGCCAGATGTGGTGCTCACAAAAGCATCCTTTCAAGTGCCTTGCCAATCTTACCAGATGAACCTGCCTAACAGTATATTGCCAAAAGGGGGAAACTGCGTGAATTTGTGAAGTGGGGAGAATTGTGGCATGCTGGTCTGCACATAGAGCCAACAGCATAGCATCCAGTCTTAAATTCCTGGCTCAGACTTTAGAGGTCGAGTGCCGACTGTGCAATACCCATTAATAAGCAGTTGCACAACTTCATTAGAAGGTGTCGGATGCCAACGTGAAAATGCGATCGTACCCAGTGATACGTTACAATGATGCTTCGTCAATGTACAAGCACCGGTCAAGATAAAAAAAAGGTCATCAATAATAATACTATTTATTAAATATGTGCAAATTCCATGCCTGCCCAAGGACGAGACACGAATACAGAGGCGTGTCGCGTCCCTGACATATCTCAAACACAGTGCCGCTAATGCAACCACATATGAAATAACTTCCTTCGACCAGATCCCACAACTGTTGCGGGCCACGCCTGCTTGACCTTTACAGTCCACCTCTGCAGTATACTGCCATCTAGCTTTTGGGCTGCCCCCATATCTGCCAACCTCTGAATTTCCACACCAATGCTTGCCACTGTAGCCTTTCCTCTTCCATGCTGCACAAATGGCTCATCGATGGCAACCGACTTGTTCTGATTACATTTGCAATTCCTGCTACATACCATTCCGAATCCTATCCTGCCATGAAACTCCTAGCAATCTCTGCATACCAAGACCATAAGCATCCTTTGTAGTTATTTTGTCAGTCCATCTTTTTGACAAATATAATGTAGATAGTACTTCCATTCCAGGAACCACACTTTTCATACTAAAGTTATGATTGTACTCTTCCCGAGCGTTTTATACATTCCATCACAAAACTTAAAGCAAGACATCTCTTGACCGACTTCTCAAAACTCCCTATAGTATGCACATTTCTAACCAAACGCACAAAGTGGTCCATTACCTCCAGATTCTAACTTCCTCCTGCTATATAGATGTTAGTCTCATCCCTGACACCTGTCTCCACTGAGTTTTGGAAAAACTAATTTTAAGGCTACAGTGGCCAGCCTTAGTATTTAACACTGACAAACGCTGCAAACTCCCCAGTCCCAAGATTCTTGCTAACAAGCCTGCACAACCCAAAACCTGGCAAAGATTTTGGAAGATGAAATGCTATAAAAAGTACTGTTCATCATCTCTGACCTCTTGACAACAATGCCCAATCATGGGAACGGCAACGGCACAGACTGTAAATGTCTTTAAATGCAACTAAATTTAATTTGGAAGAAAATCTTCGACCAAACTGGAGAACTGGGCAAAAATACCAAATATGGCAGTAAATGTGAGGCAATGTCGTCACACATCTGGTTTAACTTTACATCAAACCATAGCAGGACACTGCAAATCCTTTTTACTAAAAATAAAAAAGGAATCATTTGCAACCCCTTGTCAATCCATTGCTAAAGGCAGCTCTACACCATGTGGGTCACTGGGGTTGTTTGGCCATACTTCACTTAACTGGTCAGTGCAGGCCAGGAATTTAACTCAGGCGACCAAGCTCATTGGCCAGTGTGCTAACAGACCGCACCACGGTTTCACACTAATTTCCAAATAACAGACCAATAAATCACACCTGTTATCAAAATAAATCTGATATACAAAGGATTCTATGTAATTAACTGGATAAAAAATTTCATGTTCTGGTACCAAGTGGTTTGTATGTTAATGTGAACTGCCCCTTGACAATTCCCAACCCCAACATGGTGGGAAATAGATGGCAGTACATGTATGCATCCTTTACCACGCAGGGGTGGTGCGCCTTTATGCATCACTTAAAGACTGCACACTGGGAAACGTGATTCGTTTAATGCAGAGGGTTGGGGACAGCAGAGGCAGGCATTGTGCCGTCTCATTTAAACCATGAAAGTAATTTCAGACTTGGCTTCATAAACACGATCGACTCTGCTACCGGGCATAAACACCAGCGGCAGTGGCCATCCCAGACATTAAAAGTTTACAACCAGCGTGTTGTGAATGTGGGATGCAAGGCCCAGTCTGGCACGTCGACACAAAACATATAAACATTGACGTCTCGTGATAGGCTCTTTTACCTCAACAAATTGGATTATTGGCAATGCTAAAGTTAATTATTGGGGCCTCTTGAGTGCCAACCTTTTAAATGGGTAGTCTGGCACACGACTTTCAACCATGGGTGCAGGCAATTACATACTTAACTCAGACGCATCTCAATAAACCACTATTGAGATTTAAAAAGCCAAATGGCTGCAGTTAATCACTTTGTCCGAGTAGGAGAACTATATTGCCTGGTGTTCCGAGGACTTCAGACTTTAATGCATAGCTCAAGCCTCAACAGAGTACAACTTTTAGTCCTGGTCAGAGGTCTGCTCAGCACATCATCTCTCCGGTGCCAATAAAATTAAGTATCAGCACTGCGGAAAGTGCAACAATGAAGGAAATAGCGGAAACAAGGCAGGTGAAATTAGTGCCCCTCTCTCAGAGATGGGCACTGCTCCACATTCAGCAGCGCAGGAAGACACGCTTATGTGTCTTGTTAAAAAGCTCCATGCTGTTGGGCCAATGTTAGTAGAGGAATAATACTGAGAGTGAAGTGTGATCAAATGAATGTTTATCGAGCACCTTTGGATGCACCTCTTTCACGTCCTTTCCCACCTCTTCCCGCTCTTCTTCTTCGTCTGACAAATCGTGGTCATTTTCGTCGCTCTGAGACTGACGCACAGATGCAGACAACAAGAGCACAATAAATTAATAGGCCTATCGGCATAATTATCTGTCCAGGGACAGTAAAATGAGCACCACTTGTTTGCTACAATGGAGACAATGTAGACCATTAAATCGAAATGTTAATTCACTTTAAAAATTATTAAAATCACCAAATTCATGCACACAAGTATTTTTCGAATGTCTGATTTCAGAACAATGAATGTCACTCTTCTGTATACTTCTGAAGGACACACACCACGTTTTTCAACCTTCTCTCCTTCCTATAATAAAGCACTATTGGGTTGGGTCATGTAACCAATAAGTGTCATACGTGACTTTTACATTTATTTTTTAGGTGACCCAACCCAACAGTGCTTCATATAAAATTGGTCATGAAAGCCTTCATGTTAAATTCTCTCAATCCTGTATGAAAGAAAGATTACAGAGACAGACATCTTAGCAACCTAATAAT
>JAZEWU010000004.1:4891905-4908720 GCA_036362915.1 Geotria australis | reverse complement strand
CCAATAAAGTGAATAGAAATTGGTCAATAGAGCTTATCTAAAATCAACATATTCACAGAAATGTGGCATTTCCACCACTTTAAATACATTAATTATGAAGTTGCCCGCCTCACAACATCCAATAGGGCAAGGAGACACTTTGACTTTGGTGCTTTTGATATAAAACGTGCCACTCAATGTGCCTAATGGCAGCACATAAAGGTTAAACAATCACGAAAGCCAATTACGTTCATTACCACCACGATAATGGAGCGTTTTCATTGTAGAGGCAATCTAAGTGCGCCGTTCACATTAAATCACTGCGTGGGCTTAACATCGCTCGCACTGTGCAAGCTGATTTATGAGATGAGCTGAGACACGCTGCGTCTACCAATACAAACCGTGCCCAGCAGAGGGAGGCATCTCCCCGTGCGACGAAAACACTCCCCGGAACAACTGAGGGCATGCGCTTGGCATGACAAAGGCCATCAAATGCGCATGCCACTTGGTATCTCAGCAAACTAATGAATGTTGGACAGCCTATGTAAACACCAGGCATGATGCCGGATGATGAAACGAATGAGAGAGTGGCAGTAATGAGATGTGCTCGCTTCCAGGGAAATCGTTAAGATTTGTTCTACCAAGCAACGATGAGGAATGGTGCCACCGAGGACGTCATCCACGGTGGACATATCATGACTGATGCCACGTTTGTTGAATGTGTGTGCAAGCTAATAATTTATAGAAAATAAATAAAATATTGGCAAGTGTGGTCTCATTGGAACTAGAATGACCAAACATTAAAAGACAATGACGAGTTACCGACCAGTTACTTTTCTGATGTTTTCCCCTCATTTTTACCAAAAAGTTGCGATTCCATATGCTACTTGATCACCACCCATCATGTTTTTCCTTCCGTTGCACTAATCGGCGATGTTGCTGCAATCATCGCACGTCACGTTACAACAATTCCCCCCTCTGCGTGGAGTTGCGTTGCTGGTGACACGGCTTATTCCACTTTGTCATGCTGCCGCTCAATCTGCCAGTCGTGTTTTTGTTTTGATTTCGTTTACTTATTTATATTGGAATCCCTTGTTTCGCAAATGAGCTGTTTATGTATTCAATGTTTCCACGTACAGTGTCTCGAGATGTTTCTAAATGCTTGCAAATGCTCGACACATTACATTATCACTATTATAATTATGTAATTGTGGTACCCTTCTGGACTAAGAATATATTTGCATGGTAATCTTGCATGGAGTGGACCAACTTCAAAGATTATAATAAAGCCCTTCGAGTATCATACTCCCTACACTGGTGTCTCTGGTTAAATCATTTGCAGTCGCCTGAATTTGACCCGGTGGATCTCAGCAGTACTGGCTCAGCAGAACTGACACAGTAATTATGAGCAGAACAAGCCACTGGGCCACCTCATTAATTCAAGTCTTACCACGGGATGTGTACAATATACTCTTAACAAGTTTACATAACTGGCTGCAGCTTGCTTACCACTAACAAAGGCAGCCTTGTGAAAGGGTTTGCATGATTACAAGTTGCCCAACTGCATGCACATTCCCTTGAAATAATTTAAATTTCCTTTCTACTTGTTATTTTTCGTTATCCAGCCGGCTGGCACTGTGCTTGTAGCACTTCATTCACAACTGAAAGGTTGAGAGTTTAAATCCCGGTCAAAGGTCAACTCAGGCAATCACACCCCCAGGGTCAATAAAATAAGCACCATTTAGTGTGACCTTAACAGCAGTTGTTGCAATGAAGAAACTGGCCTCCACCATGCGACTGTGGAACTTCTCTCGTGACTCAGGGTCGCTAACACATATCAGCACAGCTCCAGACTGACTGTTTCAGATTTGAGCCACTAATCCCACGCCAGTCCATCACAGGGTACCGGGGGCAACCCCATCCGCAGGCCAATTAACCTATGCAGCTGTATGTCTTTGGATTGTGGGAAGAAACCTGGCGAAAACCCATGCGGACACGGGGAGAACATGCAAACTCCACACAGAAAGTCAATGAATTAATGAATCCCAGCAAGATGTAGCTTTTACCTATTACTGTTCACCTCAATGCAATATGTACATGTCACTATTATGCATCACATGTTCCTAAATTAAGACACGTTTCACAGTTTAAGTCTTCAATTCAATTCATACTGCAACCTTTGTTTCATGATGACGGCATTACGGCTTCCAGGAGAAGCCTTGCGTAAACTGGATGTTGATGCATCCAAGTGCATTCCGGGATTTAAAAAGAAGTCAACTGTATTGGCACGAAACGGTGCCGATTTTCCCACTTCTCTGCCCATTGCAGAGACAGACACTGCCTTCCTGCCAATGCATGACTCATATCCCCTGGTCTATCGTGACGAATGCGACACAATTTGGATTTATTAAGCATACCGATGTAACCGCATCTCAAATCAAGACGTGTATCGAGAGGCCTTAGAAGGTGGTTGATATTCATGAAAGGGGAGAATGTATTGTTGTTGTTGAAGGAGAGAGAAAGAAACAGGATATTTTATGAGTATGAATTTGCAAGAGAAGTCTAGATTGCTAAATACGCTAACTAGGAATAAACTGGATTAAGAAAGTTCCTGAGTATTAGGCAGAGGAGAAAAGGAAGGTCAATGCGAGGTAGTCCCACGCAACAAGAGACAGACAAGAAGCAGGAGCAACCTGCCCTAAGAAAAGAGGGCCACTGTGGAGATGACCAGGAAAGGTGACAAACTTGTGGGCTCCCTGATAAAGGCATTCCATGGTCTAAGTGACAAATTAGTGATTTGTCAGACCGATTTGTTCAGGCATGAGTGAGTAAATTATTGGTGAGTTACTAATGAGCGAGCGGTTTGTAAGCTAGTGAATAATTTGAAATTGATTTGTGAGAAAGTGATTGGTTTGCGGATGAGTGATTTAGGTGCCACACTTACATCTTGGCTCATGAAGGACACGCCGGTGGACCTGCGCTTCTCCCTCGGGCGGCGCCGATCTCGCACCACCGACAGCTTGTTCTTACCCTTGTCCCCCTCTGTTTGACTGTCCTCCTCACCCGACTCGCCTGGGCACACAACCACCACGGTCACTCAGTTAAACAGTAAAAGAAGCGAGCGTTGGTCTAAGACTTGGGAAGTTTGGAAAGCAGCAACGCTGGCAGCAACTGAGACAGAATGCGAAAAAAAAAATCGCGAACTGAAACCTTTACTGCATAAGCAAGAATATTTCCCCCAATCAAGATCACATGGAGATGCACTCACCTCTAGTTTAGAGCTTAATGCCACAGCATAAATACCACATTGCTATGGTTGGGGAAAGCTTCTCCACGTAAAAAAACATGTTTGACTACCCTCCAAGCAGGACTTATTTGATCAATCCCAGACGACTAAAGGGCTTCGTTGAACCCCAATCGTGATTAAAACCTGCAAGCTTACAATTGCGAGCAACAGACTCGCGCCACTTCCCCCTAAGCCGGATATGAATTTATCTTACCAGGAATGCACATTTTATACAAGATACACCCTCAAGATGTTAATATACATTTGTACTATAACTTCCAGCTTGTGGGAGAAGGCAGGACTGCTTCTAACATCAGTTGCCACTGCTGTTAGCCATAGCCAGGAATCAAAATCTGGTCGCTGGGTTGAAAGCACAGTGAGCTAACCACTGTACCACCGACCCACGTAACATAAAAACATTGGGGTTTCTCTCACTTCATGTGAGTTCAGTTTGTGCAATTTCGCGCATATGCGTTTAATCTATCTCTACCGACAATTCTGTATGTGCGGTTTGAATTCACTCATACGTGGCTACGCGTTCGGACGTGGGACACTGCATGTGTATATAGTGTCGTGCTGCACGTGATACTCTCCAGGCAGCTCGCTCGTGCAGTGCACTGTGGGTTAGGCAACTGTGCAATTTTGCTTCGTAAGCCTTTTTTTCGGAACGCATCTTCCCCATAAAGCGCCACACCCGTAAGGTCGATATTCAACCGCGTGTAGAGCGGACACAGTGCCGTCGTGGTGGTACCGTACCCCTGCTCTCCGGCTCCACCACGGTGACGGTCGGCACACGAGTTGAGCCGCCGCTGCCGAGAGCCGATCCCGCGCTCCCGCCGCCCGGCCTCCCAGTCGTCGGCCCCCCGCTCACGGGCGCCAGCGCAGCAGTGAGGCGCGACCTCTGATGGCTAACATCCTGGGACTGACGGGGCAAGGAGGGTAAAACCAAAAACGCAAGTGGATTGTCAAGATGAATTGTGTGCAGATTACTCATTAATTAATTGACCGATAACAACCTAACATATGGGAAGCAGTGTGTGGCAATATAATAATAATAGTATTTTATAGAGCGCCTTTCACCCGAGGATCACAAAGCGCTGCACAGGGCTGTGGAGAGAACGGCTTGTCAACAACATCAAGACGCCAGCAAACCGCCTGGCTACCTCCTCCGCCTCTGTGCTTTCCTCGCGCCTCTGAGTCGTTCTCTTGTCGAACGAGTACCTTCGACTGTGAATGAATATGTGCGCGTTATAAATGTAAAATTATTGTCATTATTATAACATCCCGGCTCAAATGAGCAGAGGGGTGGTGCCCAGCTCTGTTGGCAGCCTGCAGCCAGGGGCTATAACGTGGCACAGTAGGGTGCTGGGTGGCCAGGTGGTTTCGACGGGAGGTGACAGGGAGGCCGCAGTAACGCACGATCGTGCACAAGGGTGGCACGGAGTTGCAGACGATGTCATTAGCCAACGCAACGCGGAGTGGAGCAATGCTGAGGAGATGCGGGGGTTGGAGTTCAGGGCAGCGTGAGGTGGCGCCAAGCTTACGTCGTAGGTGCGGGAGGTCCGCCCCCGTGCATCCGGCGTCTCCCGCGACTCCGTGTCCTTCTTGTCGTCCAGTCGGTCCACGGATTCCTTCTCATCGGTCTGCTCGCGGCCCCCACGCTTATCCGAGCCATAGCGCCGGATCTTCTCAGCCTCTTGCAGGTCCGTCAGGGTGACGCCCTGCCCCATGGCGACGGAGTGAGAGAAAACACGGCAGATTAATCATTTTGAATGTATGACTGCAGTATTTCAGCGCGACAAAAAAAACAGTACTAGATACATATAACGCAACATTTTTTTTGGAGCTAAACCATTCAGAAGCTTGTTGTTGCATCCAACGTGGGAGGAAAACATCAAGGAGATGGGAAGCGCTCAACACCGCTATCCCAAAACAGCAGCGCTTTGTGACCCTCGGGTGAAAGGCGCTATATAAAACGCTATTATTATTATTATTCAGAGCAATTCTGATAAATAACTTGTTGTTTTGCTGCCATAGAGGCTTGTGGGTAGTACATTTAAAAGAAAGACGACTTATAATTTCCTCGTCAAACTGAAAACAAGCAATGGAATGGTATTCAATTCTGCCGGTTTCACTGAACCAACAGTGGAAATTCCATGTATATATAATGCGGGCTATTATCTCTATTCCCGTAACTACTGCTGACTTCCCGTAAAGTGTTATTGTGTCAACTCAAAACAGATGCCAGAATGAGTTGTGCCCTGACTGAACATTCTGATTGCGATTGAAGAACTGTCATTATCCTGTACTTGGTACTCTGGATATCAAAACAGTCAAAATAGTTTTTAACTAGATTGCGATACCAAGAAAGGCAGCATGGGGGCAACATTTGCCCTCTGTAAGCCAGACTGACGAAAGTTCACAGCAACATTTAGCACTGGCTGACATCATAGTCTTGTGCATTTCCTAAAAGGGCCTTTTTTTCCGTTAGCCGCCTACAACGGGTGGCACTTCAACCATCACCATGTGTAGCACTGCAGTATCGGAGAGCCCGGCTGTATTTACCAGCTGGTAATAATTGCATATGCTCACGCATTCCTACTCCTTTCATTGGGATATTTCAAACCTCTCTTCATTTCTAGATACTATCAAGTGAAATGGTCCTCAAATAGGCGATGCTATTGCATGCTGGACCCCATCACGGTGATGTAGAATTCCACTGCCGGCTCAGGGTCTCCAATGCAGTTCTTCTTCTTCTTTGCGAATCTTCGAAGCACTATGGTCAGCTTCTGGACATCGTTGTCTTTGAAAACCAGCTAATGCTCATTTGAGCAAGGTCATACATTCAAATTGACTGATAAATTTTGCCTCGTTAATTACAAGGCATTGTTAAATGTCGAGAAAATAGAAACATTGTTCGTCTCTCAACAAGAAAACTAAGTGGAAATATTGTTTTAATGATGCCAAAGCATTACATTTGTTGTACTTTAACCAATTTTCACGAACTTTCAAAGTGTCAGTTACCACTTTTCTCATGTTTTAATGTGTTAATAACATTTATTTGATAGCCATATGATGCCATTGAAGTTAAGTGACCGCCATAGTATTGATACGTTTAAAATGTCACTATGGTATAAATTGGCTTCTACCAAAGAAAACTGGAATTTTCAACAGTAATTCAGGGCTACCAAACAATATGATTGGTACTTACACTTATTGACAGGTATATTTGTGTTTACAGGAACTAAATAGAATCCCATTATGTGGATATTGCTTTATTATGCTTGAATTGAGGTTATTAATCTGGGTTTTTTCCTAATACACTACCTATATGAAATTAACCAGTGGTCACTAATAGATACAAAACTGATAATAGACCCAATGGACTTTGCGGTCGGCATATATTTCGCCTACATACAGTAAACGAACGACGAGGTCAGTGACGTACGCTTGCCCTTCCCTGTGGAGAAACGTTTCGATGCCATCACACAACTTTCGCCGTGTGTGCAGCGTAAAACACACAGAACATTCGCTGCTAGTGCAATATCTCACCTGGGTGGACCTACGCGTTTGCCGGGCCTGCCTGGACCTGGCTTTCCTCTGGGACTCCGACTCCTCGTCACGTACGGGTGTCAGGTAGGACCTGCGGCCGATATCGCGCGCTTGCTCTATACATCTTTGTGAGCCGAGAGGGTAGGGGGTGACGAAGGGCGGCCCTAACCCACAGCCTTCATTTTCTCGAACCTTGCGGCCACCGCCGAACCATACAGTACTGTTTATCAAACATAGCGATTCGCATAAAGTTTGAGTTACGAGAATGCCTTAAGAGGATTAAGGATCTCAGAGGAGATAATCAAAATAATTGCATACTTAAAGCCAAACATGTTTGAAAACAAACAGATTACCAATGCTCTAATTGTGCGATTAGCAAAGAAACAATTAATCCTGAACATGACAACTTAATATGTTTAACAACCCAAACGGCTAATGCTGTCATTATCTAACACCACAATAATGGACTGCAGGGTCCGTCGTACCCTTAAACGCTGGTATTGGGTTATGACACAGATATTTCCAGTAGAGAGAACAAACCAAATATGGTGGCATTTATTGCGGTAGAGGCTCCTGGAAAGCCAACTCCAGCCGACGCTATACAACCAATCTGTTGAGAAGGCTGTGGAACACAGATGCGGAGTTGTTACCAGCAGCTTACACTCCTGCCAACGCCACCTTATTTGGTTTCCGCGACGGCTAACGAAAACCCCCCTAACCAAGGGAAACGGATATGCAAGAATAACCAAACACATGGCACGTTTAGCTTTTGGTGAGTGCAATACACTCATTTACATAAAACATTTAAAATGTATATATATATTAACGGGGAAGGGGGTTCACTCATGAGGGACAAACACGCACATTTAATGGCAAGCGTAAGAAACACAATTAATCCACAACAAGCACAAACTGGCCCGCTCAGAAAGCAAGGCGACACAAGCAGCACCATTACGACGGTAACACGGAAACTGACGGAAATTCTAGGCCAGAGGTGTCAACGCCATTGGGTCAGCGGGCTGTGCCTTCAAGTTTCAACCGCATAAAAAAATATATAATTTAGAACTTTAATGAGCAAGGAAAGATGCAAACCAGCTTTTATATTTAAGAGACGTAGTTAGGCTGTTGGGTCCCCAGGTTGTCCACCACCGGTTTGAAGTTTCACCAATGAGGAAGAGATTCAATGCAATGTTTGTAATATGAAAAATCCCGTGAACCAGTTTTCCAGCTAGTTTTCTTGTGCACAGAAAAAGAAAATCAAAGTGACATGTAGGGAGAAACGGAGAAAGACCATAAAGTTCCAGTCAAAGCCATCATTACGTAACACTAGTCATGTAATTGTAAACCGAAGAATATCTCTATATCTCATTAAAGAGCTTATTTTGAGCATGTCTTCTTGTTAAGGACATAAGGGAAGTGGACACTGAAATAGGGAGATACTCTAGTTGAAACACAAGTGAAGACAAACCGGAGGAAAGTTCAGTGATGGCCACTAAGACGGTGGATGTATGCGGCACTTTACTTACAACGATTGTCAAGAGGTTAGCACAGTCAATGTTGCTGATGCAACCACACCTTACTATCACTTCTTTCCTTCTGGAAGATTCCAAAACGATTGCAGGGTCAACAAGACCTTGCAATGTCTGTTGTTACAAACCATAAAAAAATCTGTACGACCATCATGGGTCTCGGTCATCCCCTGGTTTCTGACCTTTACTTAAAAGCCAGAAGTTTGATTTGTAGTTGCTGCATTAAAAATATTTTGACCCACTCACACAAACCCTAGATTATTTTACAACTGTATTGGCTATAGCCATACTCCCAATACATATTTCTAAAATGATCCTCCACAGCAATAGTTTGTCAATGCCTTCATAAGTCTTTCACATTTTGGAGTAAATCAGGATTTCTTGAAGCAGTTCCTTGGGACCAGGTTAATTCAATTCACATTGCTTCATGACGTGAACTGCCGGCCTGCCATTAAACAAACGCGTAGAGGTCTATAGGTTTCACGTACGTTGCAATCACGTACTATGATAATTATGCAAGTATTTACATTAAGGATAAGCACCAGTGGGCTCATATGGAAGTGGTGGAAGGTCGCTTCTAGATAACCCAACGAGTGATTAACACAACTAGGCGGGTCATGTAGGAAATTAAGCAAAAGGGGGAGCACTCTCAAACGTGTGAAACCGTAGGTGAGAATTCTGTTGTGACCTGCTTGTAGTAGACACACCTTTTAAACTAAAGGAAACTAATTTTGTAATGCTGACAAAGACCTATAACAGCCCAATTAACTAATCATGACGGATATAACCTTAAACTTTAGTGTTTTTAACTTCCAATAGCTAGAACGTCCTACCTTGGATAAGACTAACCGTTTAAATTAAATGCACCCGTGAACCAAACTAGTCCGCATGTTATGGTTAAATGTGAAAAAAATGTAGCAGCAATAATATTACATAAGGCCCCATATTACAAGAGTGGTGCACTCGCTCAACCAAAGGAATGACGATTGATTGGGAGTTGGGATGTTGCTGAATGCATCAAGGATGAGCTGGTTACATTGAGGGAAGGACATGGGATGGGGGAATAAATCGATCGTCGACGCTCACCCGTGCGGACACCAACACCAATAGGGGAAAAAAAAAACCTTCGGTTCACACAGATGTCTGCTGGCCACAGAATGAACACCTCTGGTCTAGATTTTAGCGTCATGGTAAATGGGTGGGTATGGTGAGGCAGGAAGAGAATGGCAGGTGGGATGGGTGAGTGGTTCTAAGGTTAAATGAGTGCAAGGGTCACACAGCAAGTGAACAATTTAGCAACACCGCTACATTTTGACTTTTCCAAACTCATCTCGAATAACTTTTCATTGTGATGGATAACAGCGTTCTGGAAGTTCCACATTCACATCGGTTTATAAGACGTAAATTTACTACCAACAACCCAATGGTTAGTGTTACAGTTAGTGTTATTAGGATTGCAAACACAAACAGATTAATATACACACAGTTGATTAGCAAACCAGTCCCAATGAAAGCGAATGGTGAATCGAATCAATCTCCACGAAATTTAATGAAGAGCATGTTCTCTATTTACAGGAACCTATCTAACTGAAAACAAATGGCTAACGCTTCTGTTAAAATAGTTTGTTCGAGGGCAAATTAGCCAGGCGGTACAAATATAGCGGTTTTGCTAAATTCCACCTTCAAGTGGCCCTGCACCCATGCACACACACACACTCGCACGTGCACCTACACACACACACATCCCCAGACTCACATACACGTGCACTCGCGCACTCGCGCACGCACGCACTCACACACACACACACCTGCGTCGCTCTCTGTTCTCCCCGGACAGGGCCGCCCCGCTCTCCAGGGACGGGGCTGAGCCTCCCGACACCGTGGGCGGTACCGTCACGGTGACGGCGGGCACGGTGCCACCACCGCCACCGCCGCCCTCCCTGCTGCCCCGTTCGGGGGCCTCCTCGACCCGAGAGCGAAAGATGGCCGAGCTACTGCGAAGTGGAGCAACAAGACGGGATTCTCCAGCATTGGCCGGGCCAAGAGGGACGGTTCACTTTACGGCAACCTTTTTTTTACCATTAAGAAAAATCTAATTTTATGAAATCAAAGTGCTTCCTAATTCAAAACAAGCACAAGGTGGTGCTAATTTGTATCTCTGGAATTGACCCAGCGATTTAATTATTACACCTGTTGGAGGCTAGTCAACACGTAGGCTGACCAGCAGTGATGATGGATAATGTGGATCCACCGAGAGGGATTAGAATTCACGACCTTCTGAATGCGAGTTGCTCACTCTAAAGATTGTGCCATCTGGCCACTTTTCAACCCAGCGCAATACCTACAGTAACTCTGATACGATAATAATAGGGTCGCACCACAAGAGTACGAAATTAGTGCTCATTTGGGTCAAACTTTGAAATGAGTCATACGATGCATTTCCTAAAAGGTGCTAAAAAAAAGCCATACAATTCTCAAGTTTGGGGTACTTTTGTAAGAAGCCCAAACCCATTTGGGGGTTGTTTCACCGTAAGATAAAAAAGGGAATTTGGTAAATGTCCATGGTAGTAGAATTGTACTTAAAAAAAACAAGGTCTGGTAGCCCTTGCAGATGTCTCAGTAGTTTATGAAGTCCCAAAAGAAGTTAGGAGAGCGCCGGAGACCAGAACACGGAGGACAGAGAATGTCCGCAGACGACATGCACACGTTATAGTGGCATTTCTCAAACTCCATTCCTTGCACCCTGCCTCAGCACACTCTTCCACATTGGCCATACTTCTCTATCAAATTTAAATGCAGGTGCACATACCCGACACAATCCTAATAATACAAATCCTTTATATACCCAGTAAAGGGTCATAACCAAACTGACTAACCAGAACGGTTCTCCACTTAATGTTAAGCCAATTGGTTTTAGTGTATTTATATGTGCGGATGAAAACCAAAGTTCTTGGGAAAATGCCCCATGTTTCAAGGGGATAAAAATTTCAAAATTCCTAGACACAGCGAAACCCACTTGCAGTATGCCGTCACCTACTGGCTGCAGGTTCGGGACTGGCAAACTTCACAAACTCACAATCCATCAACCCTGCCTCCAAAGTGTATGGCAGGTGTGCGCTACCATGCCTGGAAAATGTGTCCGAGTGGTCACCTGTGCCGTAGTTGGTCGCTAGAACTGGAGTTAGAGAAATCACGAGTTAGCTAGCAACCGACCTGCGTTTGTTTTGGTTTTCAAAAAAGCGCACGGCAGAAGGCAGGCAAGCAAGCAAGGAAGGGACAAGCGAGGCACACGCAGGACAGGCACGATGACATAGCGGAGGCTTGTACCCACACAGCCACCCACCGCAGGGTCTTACCTGCCCACTGAGGGGGCTACGGCAGAGACTGGGGCAGTGCTAGTAACGTTCATAACGTCGTCCGAGACACGGACTGTGGGCACAGGAGTGGTGGACGTGGAGGTGGGGAGGACCGGAGGGGGTGAGGAGGGTGAGAGGCCTGAGGAAGAGTCAGAAGAAGAGACCTCTCCACCGTGCCTCCCGTTGGGGCTGCTAAATGACGGCGTCGGCAGAAAGACAGGGGGGGAAAAGGGAGATTACAAATATAAATATACAGCAGGTATCGGGGATGAAGGAACGTTGAGAGAGCAAATGCGACGGTCTGGAGAAAAGAGGGATGGAAGCATCCCGGGGATGAAGTCATGAAGGAGCGAGACTAAGGTTACAACATACAAGGCATGCAGTCTTCCTGCATTGATACAGGGGGCGGAAATTGCATCGTGCTGCAAAACGTACCAATGTGTCGTGATGCAAGAAAGTGATGGAGAGCTCAAATGAAATAGATGAGATATGGTAATCAGTCTCCTGGGATGTTGGAATCGATGCCAGGAACTGTTGCTTTTTGTTTTTCCCATTAACGTCAGATATGGTACAGGTAAATTAACAATTATAGGTGGCATCTGGACAAGTGAGCAAGACAACGATGGAGCAATGGAAGTGCTTTATGATGACTTATAGAAGCCCAGAATGAATTATGTTGACGACGGACTTCTTCGTGTTAGGATCAGCGTAAAGGCTAACAATGCCAATGACAAAATCAGTGAGAAGTTATTAACTCTCAATTGCATTAGAATTAAAAAGATTTGAAGTGTTAATGGCAGAATTTGACAAAAAAATTGCATCTAAATGTTGATGATCCATGGGAGAAAAACAATTATCGTATCCCTGCCAAATTGGGAAGTCATTGCTCACCAGTCTCTAACAGCTGAAACTAGACTTAATACCTGTAATCCTACATACAATTATTCTGTGAATTAATCTCACAAAACTGTGCTTTGATTATTTATTTTATACTGCATGACAATATTTACGACGTTTCAAAAAGATAAATGTCAGTCATTTCTTGCTCAAACGAACACCAAGATGGTGCTCATCGACTGTTTACAGCTCTAAGCCAGTGGTGGAAACTCCATATTCATATGGCAAGTCTCTCCATACAAAGTGGTAGTTATTTATCAACCCTGGAAAGATGATGGGATGAGTAAACCCACAACTAGGATATGAACCTTCTCATTACAAACCACCTGTTGTTCTACCACTGAGGCACCAGGGTGGTTGATGATGATTACTTGGTTGTTTTGTGTTTGTGCTTGGTGGCGGCTATTTTTTTCTGCTTTCGCAATAATGTTGTTGTATTTTACGCCTAGGCCACCCTTACAAAAGATGGGCCCTCACCCTGCTCTAAATACATCTAATTGATTGACAGTGTGAAATGGAGGGAAAGGATTACGTTTCCTGCTCACCACTTTTTTGCATCACGTCACCCTCACCATGGACGCGTATAACCGCGTCGCTTTACAAGCCCTCCCAGCCTTAGCGGGTTGCAGGTGTGGGTTGCCTTGGCGGGCGTTTGAGCAGAAAAGGGAACCACCTTGGCACACGGGCAGCGGGGCAGCATTCATGCTGGCCCCAACACACTGCCCTCTCCCATCTAAATGCCAGCATAAGAGTTGAGTACAGCAATGCTACAGAACCTCTTGCCATTTACCGCATAGAAGGAAGCAGCAGGCCAACAGTAAGGCGCAGCCATAGGGCATGCAGTTCTCGTTGGCAGGTTTTGCCTCTTGGCTCATTGTGTTTATTTGACGGTGTTTGACCAGTCACCTACATTTATTGTTATTTTGATTAAAGGTGCACCAAATATTCACTTTGCATCCAGGTCACTATCATCATCACCTATTAAGGCCACACCTTGTGTACCGTGCCAGCCTTAATAGATACTAGCTGCACTTGCCAACATTCTTTTAGCAGGGTATACGGTTATACACATACTTGTGCGTGTGCATGTGTGGATGCGAGTCTGCTGCGTGTGGTCTCAAGGCGGTGATGACAGACGCAGCGTAGAATGTAGTGATGATGTGCTGCGTTTGTTTTGAAGATTGTGGTGAGGAGTTCGTGGTGTGTGGAGAGTGGCTAGTGGTGACTGTCGCAGGGTGTATATTATTGGATGAGAGCTAGCCGGGTATGAGAGGAGGGGTCAGTGTAGTGGGGTTGTAGACAAGCGTTTGTGTAGAGGAGTGTGTAGAGGTGCGTGTGTGTGTGTAGGGGGGCACAGGGTGTGTGTTGGGGTGTAAGGGGTGGGGGGGTGTGGTGAATTTGGCAAGGTGTATGGTTAAGGTTAAAGCAATGTGACATAGAGGAGGGTATGGTATAAGCATGTGTAGTGTGATTTCATGTATTAATATTACCATCCACAGCCCCGTGCAGCGCTTTGTGACCCTCGGGTGAAAGGCGCTCTATAAATGCTATTATTATTATTTGAATTATTATTCGAATGGATGCGTAATTGTGCAAGATGACAAACATTATATTCGGTGCACCTCTCGATTTTATGCACAGCCATTTGAGTGCCTGAAAATGAACCTTGGCCAAATACACAAATGTGCCTTGCAATCTCTTCAAAATCACTTGTCCTTTGGCATTCACACATTCCAATATGATTAGTGTAATGACAATGTTCGCCACCTTTAAGGACAAAAAAACTGAGAATGGCGGCTTTTATGAAGCAAACGGACTGATTTATACATATCCCCTGAACATCATACGACATTTACTGCCACTAAGAACTGTTCATGCGGGCTCTTTGCCTTGATATAAAAACCTTTTGTTAACAATGGCGGGCCAGGTTAGCGAGCACAGTAAATGTGAATTGCTGCACGTAACCTCACAGGGAAAAGGGATTTCAGCCTTTTTAATTATAACCAAATGACAAACCACAGCGGTAATGTTCCATAATGAGAAAGCTAAGCCGGAGTAACCAATAATTGTAAGGTTTAACATTTTCAGTGGCAAATTAATTCAATGCCCCGGCTCTACCTGCCAAATGCTTATCATAGGTAAAATACGTCCACAGCTTAGCGTACATTTGGCAGCAGTGTGCTGACCTCTTTATTGAAGAGGAGCTATTATGTGGGTTTAAATGGTTTTTAAATCCCATTACGTGACGCCTGTGCGGTCCCTAAATACGGGGTACGATCATGGCACTGAATAGGATGTCAACACAATGAGAAACCTCATTTCACTTCCATCAGATGATATGAATATTAACTTATTGAAAAGCCTTTATCAGTGATCCGTCTTTTTGTCAGTGACCGTAGCAAAAAAAAAAAGCCCTATTATTATTTTTTATTGAGCTGTTATTATAATGTTATTTTACATGCTACGTTCAAATTAAACTCAACATTTCGAAATACGAGCCAAAATATGCGCGCACGGGTACTTCAGAGAGCATGTGAGAAACATTAAACACCACTGCCGGGGGTACCTGCGCTGATACGCTGGTGCAGTGTTTTCACTCGAATCATCATATCTCCGTCGTGTGTAGGAGCTACTTCGAGCTAAAAGCATCCCCACCGTGTCCCTGCACACACACGTGCACACGGTATGCATACACACATGTGCAACGAGCAGATGTACAGATGTGCGCACATGCAATGAACACAGGTTTGTACTCAGAGCTATCTCTGGGCACGTGTTGTGGCAATCATAAGAAATGCATTGCCAATCATTGTCATGTGATGAATATATTTTGATATACACAACAAATCCTGTAAGCTGGAGAATTGATCCTTTGTCAGTACAGAAGGACAAATACATCTGATTCACCAGACAATAGCTATGCGGTCCAAGAAGCAAGAGCGGCTCTGCTAGTGTGGAGCCACTAGACGGATCTCTGTTCTATCCTGCCTCGCTTTGGCAAGCACCCACGTTGATAGATGTTTATTATAAAAGCAGAAAATACCCAGTGAGCTTGCAAGCTATGGAAGCGTGATTCCTGTGATACAAAAAAACGTACAAACTAACTCAGCACAAACACATAAAATCAGAAGGTGATATAACAAATATACAGCTATAAATTGTACAAAGTAGAAACATTATCCATTATCATAAAGTAAACAGTAACACACAATTCTGCACAGGCAAAAAATGTTCAATAATTCCAATAAATGAATGAGACAAAGCATTGCAAGTGTAACAATAAGATGGGAATAAGCTGAAGGCAGAAGGAAGAGAAATCAGAGGCCCCATTTGTCCCATGTTAAGCTGAAGATATCAGAACCTGGCACCTGTGGGTGTCAACATTATGTACAATACGCATAGTTGGCCGTTTCCTGGTGAGGTTGATATGAATTATAACATTTAATGTCGGAAAAAAGTGCTTGCTGCATCACAAACGAAATGCTGTTTAGTTTTCTTATACTCTGGTTAAAGTTACGACTTGACGGTTATGTTTGTTGGCTGCTGTCCTCATGGCTTCATACAGTCTCTCTGAAGGACCACCCATGTTGACTTTCAACCCAGTGGTACTCATTTTACATCCCCAAAACGCATGGTTTTCTTTTGACACTTACAGCCAGTTAACAAGTCTTGGTCGCACACCTCAATTGAAGTTATGTTCATAAATTTTACAATTACAGTATGCGTGTTTTTATTGGCACACTGAATTGCTGTTCGCTAAAAATAAATACGTTTGGGAACCTCTGGCTCAGTGAAAGAACACAATGCAAAATGTAAGCTTTCCGCTGGCTAAGCGTACGATAATAATGAGCTATTTTTACAAACTGGTTGCCTGCGCCACTGTTTTCTCCACAAATAAAACGATGGGATTTTAAACAACGGCGGGGAAGGAAAACCCACAACAGGGACACGGAAAAGAACAGCGGGCCTATTCCTGTTCCCAACAACTATCCCACACACAACCAAACCCAGGAACATCGAATTGCTTTGCTGCTCAAGCAGGGGGTTAGGGTGATACTCAATCTGATAGTGGCCATGAGCTAGCGGTGGAAATTCCATATTCCCACAACAGAGGTTAAACACTCAAAAGCACAATCACTGTTGATTTCCCACAAAGTGGTTCTCATAATTGACCACAGTGAGGTAGATGGCCGAGTGAATGCCCAATCAAGATTTT
>JAZEWU010000004.1:4863620-4882442 GCA_036362915.1 Geotria australis | reverse complement strand
GATCGAACCTGCTCGGGCAAGACCATTCTTTCTGTGAGGCGCAGATGTTACCACTGCGCCACCCTACACACATTATTCGGACGAATCATCAGAGTGTGCCGCGCCACGATCCCACGCCCCACGCCTTACCACTTTGTTGAGCGTCTCCATGTTGCACATGTTCTCGACGAGCACACGACACGCCTCGTCCTTGCCCCAGTGCGCTGCGGCATGCAGCGGCGTCCAGCCGTCGTTGTCCCGCACGTTCACATCGAAACCCGCCTGCAGCAGCAGCCTACGTCGCCACACAAGGAAAAGACAGTTATAATTTTACATTTATAACGCGCACATATTCATTCAACGTCGAAGATATTCATTCGGCGAGAGAAGGACTCAGAGGCGCAAGGAAAGCGCAGAGAGGCGGAGGAGGCAGCCAGGCGGTTTGCCGACGCCACATTGCCACACACTGCTCCCTATATATTATGATGTTATGGACCAACATAATGTCGGGGCATGTGCTATGAATGAGCACCTGTGAAGGCCGCAAACACAAGCTCGGGAACCTGTGGAGGGGGGGGCAATGCGGGCCAGCCCCATGCCTGGGGCACCTTCGTCTACCCAGTACCGATGCTTGCATTCCACACTAATTTAAGGCTCATTTAAGGCGGAAAACAACCTAGAGCTGGCCCTGGACCAGTTCAAAAGAATCACCACCGATGTTAGCTGTGAACAGGTAATTGAAAGGTCGGCGGGTTCACGGGGCCGTGCGCTAGCCACCGCGCAAACCGCTCTGCCCGCCCGCTCTGCCAGCCGTGTGGAGGTTCTCACTTGATGACGTCGATGTAGCCCTTGGCGGCGGCCACGTGTAGGGCAGTGCCACCGGACTTGGGGTGCCGCACCTCGTCAATGCGCCCACTGTTGAGCCACTGGCGAGCGTCGCGCATCATCACCTGCTCCTCCTCCTTACGTGCAGCGTCCTGGTCTACGCCTGCTCCAAATGGGGCAAGAACACGCAACAATCCCTTGGTTAGCTTTATTGCCAACACCGGGGTCTGAGAGAAACAACATTTCGATCCTCTATATGTCCCGTACATATGGCAGAATTGACAATAAAGTTGAATTTAATTGAATAACTATAGTGGCAAGGGCCTCATTTACTCAAGCAGTAGAAACAGCAACAGGCTGTGAGACGTACCCTTGGATTCATGCCCATGAGGCTTGGTGGCATCAGATGCATTCATTCTGACCCTTACACAACCTCCTTCACCTTCCATGGTTGTTGGAGAGTGGGGGTTAGGAAGCAATGTTGTAAAAATCCAGGAAGTGACACAAGACTGGTTTCTGCAGTCAGCATGAACCGAACACCGAGGTCCGTTTGAGAAGTGAGCCCAAGGGCCAGGACATGAGACCCCGTGGGATCAGTTTGACCAGATTGGGCCCTCTTTCCAGGAGCACAAATGCTCTTGAGCCCAGCCAAGTACAAGCTCCGAATAAGCACATTTCCTACTAGCCATGGAACCAAGAATGCACATACTAAGGCCAGCGTTGAAAACAAGGTGAAATATGGCCAGCACCATGCCTGACTACCTTGGTCTTCTCAGTGATGATATTTACAAAGGAAACTTGATCAAGGATGAGTCACATACAAAGACAAGTGCACCTGCACATGCACCCAAACGAACGAGCAAACAACTTTAATTACAATAGCTGCTTGACCATCCACAGCCATTACGAGGAAGTCTCACTGCGACAGTGAAACTGTTCTCTGGTAAAACACACATGAGCACAGATGATTTCTATAGAAAATACTTTTTGAATATATTTTAGATGATGTAAGTTCATTGCTGATGTTGAGTGTTACTGCAGGAATATAAATGATGTGTATCATACATGTAGTGTAAAGGATGTGCCGGTAACTCACGTAGAAAAATAAAATATACATGTATCCACGTTACAAATGTGTTGCACACACACACATACACGGGCAACGATCCATTTTGCAACAGCTGTGCGGAGGGGTCAAATTCAAAAAGTCGAAGTGACCTCGTAGTATCTCTGCCATTGGCCCTCAGCTATCGCTCACAATTCCACATTTCCACGGTGTGGGCCAGTTTCTCCAAAGACGAGCTATAAAGACTTACCACAGTGGTGCTCAATTATTTCAACAAGTGGGAAACCAGGCCACCTTTGCATGAAACATGAAATCTCAAGGGGGTCTGACCTGGTAAAATAATAATAGTAATATAATTTATAATGCATGCAAATTCCACACCTGGTCGTGCATGAGACACTGGTGTGGAGGCGCAAAAACACCGCAGAGGTGAGTCAGCTAGGCGGCCAGCCGGCGCAAACCCGCAAGAAACTACTTTCTGTATATTATTATGTAATCGGCCAATTAATCAATGAGTGTTTTTTAGTTGTGGGAGGGGGGTCAAGGTAGAAGCGTTCACGTCGCGATCCCTGTCAGGTAATACTTGGTATTGCCTGCGAATTCTACCAGACACTTCGAGGCCGAGCTGAAAGACAACGATGTCCAGAGGCTGACCATCGTGCTTCGAAGAATCGCAAAGACGAAGAAGTTGTGGAAGGAAACCAGAGAACCTGGAGAAACCCCATGCAGAACAGGAGGAGAACACACAAACCCTACACACAAATGCGCCCGAGGTGGGAATCGAACTACCTCGGACACGACCTTCTGTCTGAGGGACGGATGTTACCAATGCACCACCCTGCCAAATAACGTGTTTTTTCTTTCTTTTTTTATCTTTAATTTTTTTTTTTGATGATAAAGATTTCACAATGAACAAGTGTCAATTTTACTGACGCCAAAATTACTGAGTTAAGTTTACCCACAACCCAAGGTTTATTTACATAAATGTATATGTCTGGCAAAATCACTGCAGTCCCAAGATGAACAATTTGTCATTTACGAAGGATGTGACACTGCAATAAATCGCAAACTATATATAGTGAATGTGTGTCAAAAAACAATCTAAGAATTCCAAAACACCAGAAACCCAATGCAGACCTGTCATACCCTCATCGAGATGGCAGAAAACATTAATCCACAGCTGAGAAACCCACCCCTTGACCACGACGAGCAAAATAATTTGTTACGCTCATGTGTGCTCTAGCACGCGCGTGTCACCACAGCTGACACTGAAGCCATTTCTCAGTCTCGTCGATGATACCGAGACGACAGATGTTGCACAAACCGGTAGGCGCGTGCGCCTGGGCTGCCCCGAGTTGGAGCTGCACGGTGACCGAGCAGGCTCAGGCATCTTCACCCAATGTACCAGGCGCAAGAAGAACGATTGTTGATTTGTGCTCACCACTTTTCGAATTCGATTCGATTCTTCGAAGCGTGATGGTTATGACAGTTTCCCATTGCAATAAGTTCTTCTTTAGTTGCAGACAGCCCTTCAACATTTAGAGCTATAATAGTCAGTGCTGGCCTTAAAGGCAGCGGGCATTGGCCTCTCTTCTTGCTCCAGACTGAGGGGCTTCTGGCATCTGTTGAGCTTCTGGACATCGTTGTCTTTCAGGTCGGCTTCGAAGTGTTTGGTAGAATTCGCAGGTAATACCAAGTATTACTTGACAGGGATCGCGACGTGAACGCTTCTACCTTGCTCACCACTGGGATTGACACTTGTTCATTGTGAAATCTTTACCATCACCGGTGGCCTGTGGTGCTTTGCTAAATGTAGCACCGGGAAACAGAGAGAGGGGCATTAATTGCATCCGGTCACCTAAAGCAGGGTGTGGCGGCATTTATCTGCAATACAACACCTTGGAGGCAGGGTTGATAGATTAGATTACTTGAGTGCATAATACACCAGCATATTAGGGCAATGAGGCCTGTGGAAGGTAAAAAAAAAATTACTGGCCAATACACTGAGATATGTTAATGGTATTATCCCCCCCACCGATCTCTCAGGTAGATAAAATTAAAACCATATTGTGCAAAGTCGGCGCTGGTTGCAGTAAGTACGGAGAGACCGGTGAGCACTGCCGTAAAGTAGAACGTTTTCACACTAATGTAAGTTGTCAATGTACAGTCATGTGCCGCATAACGTCCGTTCGGGCAACATCCGACCGCATATACGTCCGTGGTCCCATAGGATTATAATAGAGTTTAGCAATGTGTAGAAAATAATGTAAGTTTAAAATGAAATAAAAAAATTCAAAGTTTAAAAATAAAAATAGTTTAATAAGTAGCCCACAGTTCGTTTATAGAAATAAAATAAGAGAAGTATTTATTGTACATACAGCTGTACAATGTATTATAGTGTACATACAGTAATTTAGTGCAAGTTCAGTATCTAGTACAATACAGAACCATACCAGCAACAGCCTCCAGACTCACCCAACACTACGTTAGCCCTGCAAGCTCCAATTGTGGTAAGCACAGATTACATATTCGCGTATACATACAGAATACAACGTGTGTCAGTTGCGCAATGCCTTATACAGGCAACATCCGTTAAAAAAACTGACTTATGTAACCAGAAATGGGCCATTAGGAGAACACTGACAGATAAAGGTTTCAGGGAACAACTGCAAGGAGAAGTGCTTTTAAATAAAAGTGCCCTCTTTAAATAACGGCCGAGTACAAATACAAGCCTCTTCTGTCATCGCCAACATGGCCTTTAACAAACATCACGAAGCCACTTCCACCAAGCCACATTTCTACTCGCCCACGTGAGGCCAATAAATCTAGCTAACGTAGGCTTCATTTTCATGGAGCCAAGCCCATCCTTCGCCGGTGTGGCTTTCTGATTCACAAGCCCAGATGGCAAAACACCACGGGAACACCATACGCAGCTATGACGGACCTGAAACGGCAGCGCCGGGCCCACCTGTTTATGGATTTATTTCACCCCCACGTGCTTCACAAAGCAAAACAATAAACATAAGCCCTATGGCACAGCTCATTTATGCACATACTGATATACCGATGTGATCGTGTTGTGCATGAGACACCTAATTGCAAGTTCTTATGAAGGAGTGTACAGAAAGCAGGTTAATGACTTGCCTGCACATAGTTTGGATGTTATGTACCATCAAATGCATTTATTTTATCTGAGCACTCTGTTTTCCTACAATACCGTGAACCATCTTTAAGAGAATACGTTTTCCTCAGTAAATACAGCAAATGTTGCGACATTTTATTCTGGTTCAAATGTTTTTATAAAGCAACCTTCATTTACCCTAAGGACATTTCCTTTAAAATACCTCCTCCCAATTATAATGATCTGGCTGGGTGGCACTGTGGTTAGAAAACGTAACCCACAATTAGAGGATTAAAGTTTAAATCCTAGTGGAGGGTTAACTAAGCCCATCATCCCGGTATGGTCAATAAAACGAGTATAACTTTGTAACTGGGCAACAAAGGTTGTCCTCTCATAAGTTTGGCATTCGCGTTTAAAATGATGAAACATTATGACTTTGATTTTCAGTGCACGTACATAAACAGTGCTGCACAAGCTATAGATTGTTTTATTAGTGAATGCGCCAGTTATCAGTTGCAAGTGTGTGGATGCGGTGTGTTCAGTCTACTGCTCTCATAATACTTTGGTTTCCACTTGTGTGATGCAGAGCGGAGACAATTCAGCAGCTTATGGATTATTTTTCAGCATGTGGGATACTGATGATATACCGATTAAAGAAAAGCAGTGATAGGGGAGCCTGAGTGGCTCAGATGGGTTGTAATGCCCATATTAGAAAGCACTGAGACAGCACCGCTGAGTTTCAATTCAGGGTCCAGACGCAGACGAGTGTGGTAAATCAGCAAAACCATTACCACATGCTTCGGTCACCAATAACTGCACGAAAAAAAGCATCATATTTAATTGCTAGGTCTGAAATTTACATTATTTTGGTTTCATTGCCAGGCAGGGAACATGACTTGCATGCCACAAAAGTCCTCATCTTGTGCGAGACCTGAATTAGTTCCGTAGCTTCTTCCAGGTGTGCTCCGGCATGCTCTGATGCCGCTTCTCACTGTCAGAACTTTCAAAGCACATTTCTTAAATTTCTTGATGTGTCACCAGCAGCGCAATGAAAATTTAATTCGGAGTAAAAAAACAAAAAGAGGCATGAATTTAAAAAAAGCCAAGCGGTGCTTTGCAGACCCCGCAAAAGCGGTGGCTTGGGCACGGAAAAGTGACCCCAACCGCGCAGGAGCGCCCCGTTCTCTGGCAAGCGGGTCGACATTGAGATGTCACTGCCCAGGCGGGAACGAGCCAATGAGTGAACGAGCATCAAGGAACAAACGTGCGTATCGGTGATGTGTGGGGCTATTTATATGGCGCGCGCCGTGACTTTGTGGGCTGTGTCCAGCGGCAGGGAGGCACCCGCGGCCGCCCACGCGCTCCCAACCGCAGGCGACGCTGACACGATCTAACCCCGCGTGGTTGTGAAGGCCCCACGGAGAGCGCGTGGCGCTATCCGCCGTGTCGCGTTCCGACAATCGAGTATCTCTCCGCGCACCTGTCGCAGGCAGAAGATTGTGTTCTCTCTCTCTCCCCAGCGACCACGGAGCCTGCAGTCATTCGAAATAGCCCAATGTGTTGGATTTTTTTTTATATATATACCTCCAGCCACATTTAGAGAAGCACACTTTGTTCGGGAACGCGGTTGGCGGGTTATGGCCGAGTGCCATGACGAGGCTACGGAATCCTGCAGAACCTAACTTAACAATGGCACCCTTGCACATACGTGCATATAGGGTATAGAGATATTCAATAACAGATTGGCAGACAGACCACCGGAGATTTTCTTAAAGATTAAACGGTATTATATACGTGTACAGCACTTTGACGATCCACTGCTGGTCTCCCTATGGTATGCAAAAAAACCTCTATGGGGCATTAGACTAAACTGCTAAGCAGGACCCTCCTAAAAAATAGTCATGAGACTGAGACTTTTTCAACTGCCTGTATTATTATCTGGCCAAGCGGCACTATGGATAAAGTGTTTGGCTAAAAGTTGACTTCACAGTTCCATACCACTCAATCAAACAAGCACCACAGTGTGGAACTTGGGAGGTGGCCGTACGGCTCAAAGGTCAGGAGGGCTGAACTGACTCCGCTGACTTTCAAGGTGGAAATCTAGGCCTGTGATTAAACCAGGTTATTCTCAAGTCAATTCATGGTCTTAGCCAATTCACAAATGCACAGAAAAACATCACATTACTCAATGGTTCTCCAATTAATTTGGATAAAGTTTAAAACATTGGTTTTACAGTCATGCGATGAAGGTGTTTGTGGCAGGGCGAATTAGAAAGTGCTGCCCCCTGGTGTGTTGACCAGAGGTCACTTGTAAGCAGGTAGATCTGTGAAAACCACTTCTCCATACCGTTTCCCTGACGTGAGAGATCCCATGGATTATTCATCTTGCCACATGACGCTGATCACACAACTGGGCTAAATTTGAGGGAAAATACAAAAATATAATGTGCCGCCCTGTGAGGGTTACCAGTGGTCATTCTGTGCAATGCTCATTTGAGTAGGTAGACTTTTTGAATATTAAGCGTGAAAACAATTGTATGATATCACTTGCATGAAACAACATAACACATTTTGAAAGCTGAGTAATTAGAAGGTTAACCATTCGACATTACTGTGAAAGAAAAACAAACGGAGAGCATTACTCGCACAAAAGAGAGATTTGACATAGCACTGGTGGTTTTTGTCACTGAGACTTATCAGGAACTGCTGGGCTGCAGCGAGGGACGGACTTCCGCGGCAAGCTCCGCAATAGCCCTACAGCTCGTTGTCACTCAAGCATCTTCGCAAATAGTTTATGCGACCCGCTCGAAAATCCTTAACCTTGAAGCCACAAATTGACACCAAAAAGAGATAAAAACCTACAATGAGATGAATAAACAAACATAAAGATCCATGTTTGGTAATAAGTAACGGTATGTTCGCCCAACAGTAGATGTCCCATAGAGAGGCTGGTCCCCGTCGTAGAAACGTGGAATTTCCACGACTGGCTCAGTCGCCAACGGATATACGCAACACTCAACGCTCGCCTGAGCAGTGAGCGTTTCTCAGCAAATACCGTTAACAATCACCTTTTAAGGCCAGCACTCCACAAGCGAGACGTGGTCTAATCCGCATATGCCTGGCCACCTTTGTCTGCCCAGTGCTGTTTACAGACTGCATCAGGCAATAATTTAACTCTCTATTGACACCTGCGAGGGCCACAACAAGTTTAGATATACAACTTGCTAGTTACTTGTATAGCCGCGAATGGAATCCAGGCAAACGAGGATCATAGGGCAGCGCGCAAACTGCGGCACCACCACTCCTCACACAGACAAACGACTGCATGACCAAACAACTTAAAAAACCTTCAACATATCCATGTAGGCTTTCATGACACGAAGTAGAAGCCTAATAATACATCCAACGTGGGAGGTGAAACATCACGAAGGAGAGATGAGAAACGCTTGACACGGCTATCCCAAAAGATCAGCTATTGATAGTATTTCTCAAAAGACAACTGCAGTTTTGGGCAATGCCACAGAATTTACAGGCAACCATGTCCAGAGTGAGCATTCAAAATAAGAATTACCATTAAAGGAAGCCCCTCGGCCACAAAATTAATGCACACACAGCCGTATTTAATTGTTTAGAGTCAACGTTCCTTTGGTATTTTATGAGCAACATTTTCCACTCCATGTCTGGGGCTGCCTGGCAGCTGCCCCAGCCCCGCCCGCATGGCAGTGGGTTGTCATAGGGTAAACGCACGGTCTATTTATGGCCATTTTCCCCCAGCCGCCAGCACGGAGGGCTCCTGTGAAAGCACATTTGGCCTGGGCCGATGCGGCAAAAAAGAAGTCACTTATGCCGGACAATGGCATTTAACGCAGACACTGTATATATAGCAAATCGCCGTCTCTCTCTGTGCAGGACATTAAACAGCCGAGTGCATCGCATCGTAAAAAAATGTAACGCTGCAATGAAATTGAATGTTATAAAATTGATAGGCGCGTCAGATCCTGTGTGCGTGGATTGATAATTTGTTGTTCGTGAAAATTATGCGGAAGACGGGATTAATGAGACAGATGAGACATACGAGTCCATTTCTAATGAAACAAATAAGGTTCATTTCTTGAACCGAACACTTATCCAAAATTGTGAACTGATTGTACTACAGGGGAGAAGGGGGTGGGTGAATTGTTACATGCCTATGAAATTTGAACTGAAAACAACGTAGCATAGGCTCATTGCAGTAAATTTTGACATAAAAGCCGCAACCGCCACCTATACTCCCACCAACATCGACTACTAGACACTTATACGAACAGAATGTTAATGTTGCCCAGTGCTCTTATCTCATTCCAACAACCAAAAAACGTTTGTTAAACAATGCCAGCCAGTGCCGTCGCCTCCCCTTTGACCTGGTTATAATAACAACCCTCCCAATGCAGCCGCAACGCTGCCTAGGTATCGTTTACGTCCAACTACTTGTGACAGAAACCGCCAATACTGTTAAAGAGTTATAACCTGCATAGCTCGAGTGGACACTGTGCCCCCGAACTTTAATATAACCAACACATTATAATAGCAGCAATGTGAAATGCACAGGCACGTGCTACATTGCAGTTGTGGACACACATACACTGCAAAGCTCCAGCACATCACAGGGATACGTATGAAAATACGTACGATATAAAACTATATTTAGAGACACAATGACGGAGCCATCCATTTAGCTTTACAAATTCTTTGCACAAGCAACAACAACTCACATTTGTCAATGACCCTGTGCGGCCTTAAAAATAAAACTATATAAAATGCGAAGTTTCGGGCAATGGCCCTTCTTCATAGCACCAGGAGCAGTGTATTATACAAGCAGTGTGTGATTACCAATAAGGGCAAGGGAAGCACAGCACATGTGAGGCATTGTGTGATGGACACTACACACTGCCAGCCACATGTGTCTCCTCACTGCTGATAATAAAACACACTATCAGGCACTCCATTAAGGCGTTGACCCCCTAGGGAACCTAGCTTATATTTTGATTGCTACCTCTCCCCACATGTAACATTCAACACAACTCAGGACACAGCATTCCGTGAATACATCACATAACATACGTAGACACATTTGTACAATCACAATAGTTCATTCCATCCCACAAAGTGGAGTGGGGGAGAAACAAAAAAATGTCTAAAACAGGACAGCTAATATTAGCATCTTAAGGGCAAACAGTAAGGTTACAAAGTGAGCAAGGCAGCGCTGACAGAGGACCAACATGGACGGCCTGAGCTCCATGGTTTTCAATGCTCACACACATTTATTTCAGGGGAGATACGTTCACGATTGTTTTAAAGTTTTAAAGTGACCCCACACACAATGCTTTCAGAACAGTGGGACCATTCACATTAAGAAGGCAACAAGATCAAGGTGCGTGCTGAGAGGGGAAAAACAAACGTTGGATGGACAATAGCTCAGATCGACAAATGGTAGGTGGCAGCAAAGTTGTGCACAAACATCAAGAAGGAACCTTTGAGCCTGAAGCTTTCCAAAGCAGTCTGACTGTTGTGATTGACAAATGTTAACACTTCTGAGCTAAGGATTTATGCTAATTCACAATATTAAACACAAGTAAGCGTCTCTCTACTAAAACAAGCAGTGGGGCAGTGCTCATACGCAATGGCAATCCTGAGTCAGCATTTGAATTTCTATACTCTTACGGCAGGGGTAAACACTCCTTAAGATAACCACAATCGACAATCCACAATTAGGTTTTTTTTTTACACAGACGTAGAATCGGCTGGATCATCTCCCAACTTGGATTTGAACTTGCTACCTCCTGATTGGGAGTCGAGAGCAAGCCCAAAAATATACACTGCATCAACACATGTTAAGCACGTATTGGACTGCATCCCAGCACCGATGACCGATGTAGGAAAATGCGTCACATCACCTGGATGCCATGAAGATAACATGTGATCGCCCACCCCCCCCTTATTGGCAACGTTTTCCATCGTGAAACCAAAAGGGACGGTTGCTCCCAGGAGACACCCGGGAGACGCAACAGACAGTGGAGCTCAAATAGGACACACGTTCCGGAGCGATGATTTACGACCTGGACATTCCGGCCAGGACGCACACTGCAACCAGGCCACCACACTGTCAATTTGCTGACTTGAGGCAGCTGGTGGCATTACAGCATGACTCGAAAACATCTTAACGACCCACATTCATTAGCACTGTCTTAAAACAGGAACAAATATGTAGGGCAGACTATCAGCCTACTGGGTGGTGTGAGGATCCTTTTGAAAAATATAAATTCTCCCGACTACTGATTACGCAGGAATTTACAAGTAATAACGTAATCGAGTACTTGGGGAATTTCCAAGAGATTTTATTACCTCATTACTTCACTTTCCACCACTGCCTAAAGGCCACCAACAGAGATGAGTGCCATGGAATTAGTCCTTTGAGCAGAGATACTTTCATTTTGTTGACATAACTGACAGATGAGTGTAGGCACATAGGCAATGATGCACACAGCTTATTTATTTTTGAATATAAGCTGAGGGAACTGAATGTTCTTAAAGAGGTCATCAAAGAGACCCACACACTCCGAGTAAATCACAATTTAGCAGCATGCATCATTGCAGTTTTGGTCAATGAGGAATATCCCACTGAGCAAAACAGATACCACAGTGCTACAGCAAGCATTCAGGGAGGAACAATCTGGTACAGTGGCTTAGCACTCGCACGTAATTTTCCAAATTTAGCCACGACTCCAGAGCTTAGCAGCCCACTCCTGGACATGGCGTCACAGAATATTCTGCATCAAAAGTCATTTCTATGGCTGAGTGGGACAAGCAATCACGACTTCTTTTGACCCCAGAGGGATGATGGGCTGAGTCGAGTCCCACCTGTGGTTTGTGAGTTGGGTGTTTTATCAACACACCATCAGGTTGGACAATACGATGAAATGCTGATTACCTGCTGACATTAAAACCGATTACATTGCAGGATTTATTTGCGGAGATTGTTTCCAAGTTAGTAACAGCAGCAAATTTACACTAAGCAATTATCCTTCTTGATAACAGCTCTCACTTAAGATGTATTCCAATGGTCAAGGTTATTTTTAAGCTATTTGGGCATCTACAGCTGTGCCACTTTTGAAATTGTCTCTTCGAGCAACAAGCATAAAAAATTAACCCTAATAATGGCGCTGATGTCAGTGCACTGAGCTGGCAATGGCTGAGATCTGGCGTTCGAATGCAGGCGGCCGGTCATGATCAAAGCAGAATCTCAAGTGGAACGAATTGATGTTTTCAGCACAGCCACCAATGACTATGAAAAACCATCACATTAAATTGGCTTCTGCACTAATTCTACCTACTTCCACCCTTGGGAATTAACTTTTTGTTCTTAGAATACTGAGCGACTACACGCCTCCCACCCACCCCTGCTTGCTTTAGTCCCTATCGCTTGCTCCCCTAGTTTAGCTTATGTTAGTTTTATAGTCTCTCATGTACTGTGTGACCCTGTTCCATTACTTTACAACAACACCAAGTACAACAAGTTGTTATTTCATGGTTTTTGCTGGTATTTCTTGCGCACTTAAAAGACTACGTAAATAAAAGCAACATATATCGAGTGACTGCAAATTGAATGAGTCCGACTGATTCACTGATCTGTTCCGCGAGCGAGTATTTCGCAGAGCGAGTGAGTATAGACGACGGCACGCCACATCACCATGCTTGCTGAGCTCCTCCTGCAGCATGTCCTCCAGGGCCTCATCCTCGGTGATGTCCAGGGGCAACTCGCTCTCGCTGTTGACCGCTGCCACATTGGCACCGTGCGCGATCAGGTACCTAGCAACAGAGTCAGCAAAGGACATTACTCACCGACCCCCAACGACAGGGTTCAAAACTACCAGCCGGTCTTCACCTGTCAAGACTTAGGTGGGGAGAGGGCTGAGAATGTACAGCCTAAAACCAGGAGTGCAAGATGGCATGGGCTGCTCAGGTTTTGACTCTCAGTTAATCTGCGTTGATGTTGTTGACATGCCCTTCTCTCCACAGCCTTGTGCAGCGCTTTGCGACCCTCGGGTGAAAGGCGTTATATAAAAATGCTATTATTATTTAAGTCTGGGCAGAGCTGAGATAAAGGACATGCTGTGGGCAGTAAAAGGAAGTGGGGCTAAGTCTCTTGTTGCACTGCATGTCAATGCCCCCAAGTCTATGCTTGCAAGCTTTACCAACCCACACTGACACAGGCAACTATTTAGACTATTCTATCAAACTCCATGTGTAACGTCCGCAAGAGCATGTACAATGCTTTAAGGAGCCCACAAAACATTGTACATGCGTCTAAAGTTGATCTTTCAGGGCTGGGGCAAAAGACAGATTTACCTGTCTGCACGGGGCTCTACTTAATGGGTACCACTCTGTACGTATGAAAGCAGATACGATTCTTTCCGTACACAATAAGGAGTGCCCAAGGCAGTGGCGAGGAGAAGTCGGCGGGAGAAAACGCTTTGTAGCGGTATAGTGCAAACCTGCAGGATTAACCAACCGTAACCTCATTAGCGACGTCCGTCAGAGCAGGGAGTGAGCATTTAAAGAGTGCCAAACTGCACCTGGGAGAGGCACAGAGCCAATTCAATCTCACACACACACACACACCGCTCCTTATTTAGATCACCCGGAAAGTGGCAAGACGCCAATCCAGGAATAAAGCAGCCGGGCGGCCCTCCAGCTTTGAACCCGATTAAGCAGGGGTCCGCGCTAAGCCCAGAGTGGACGGGAGCGTTAGTGGAGGAGGACGGCGTGGGAGTTGGGGGGTGTAGGCTGACAAAGTGCCACCCTCTCACTGACAAAAGCCACTGTCATTTCAGAATGACATTTCAGTCATGGCAACACTGGGAAAACAAAAGTCAGAGTGTATCTGTCCTCAAATTAGCAAGGGGATGGTGGCTGTGTGTTGCTGCCCCTGGGCCTCTGGTGAAAATTCTACATTCGCATGGTGGGATCCAGCCTTTTCCCTCAGAGTGAAAACTGTTGACTTTAGGCGCGGAATCAAAACTGTTATCCCCCCTGAGGTCAATAGAATTACTTTCACTTTGTGGAGAAGCCAAAATTGGTTTGGCTGCGGAAATAAATTATTCTAAAAAAAGGGACACTGGTCCAAAAGATGAATCACCGATGGACTCAAAAGTTATTTTATTTGTCGAGAATCAAACGTAACCTTGTCCACAGCTCGGGTACTCTGATGTGATTTATTTATACACGAGAGAGAGGTGACCGTGGCACTACTCACTTGGCAATGTCGATGTAGCCGCAGGACGCGGCAGCATGCAGAGGAGTCCAGCCCTCGTTGTCCGCCTGATTAATGTTGGCATCGCGTTCCACCAGAAATTTGACCATGTCGAAGTTTTCATCAATGCAGGCCTGAGGGAAAGGAATTAAACAACAACCAACAATAATGACAAAACGAATCACTAAAATGTCCTTTAACATGAAGAGGTCATCACAACCAATGCAGATGATTAAACCACATATTGCCATTATTTCTTTATGCATCCAAAACATGCACCTTCCAGTACCTGCCTCTTAAAGTTCCCAAAATTCCAGATTTAGGTTTTCCCTGTAATTTACAACCTCTGGATTACACTCCATTGCTTGTGTCATTAAACTACCCTTCACCATCCATCCTGCCCAAAAGCACCACCCATTTGCCATCCCTTGCTCCTGATTAATTTCTAAATATTGTCCTGGTTTCCAGCACAGTTAACATTTACTCTGCCACAAACAGGTTTGTTACCAAAATGCATAATAACATAATAACATGCAACATTTCACTATTGCTCAGTAAATAATGAACATTTACAATGTAATTGACCCATTAGGGAAATGTAGACTCCACCAATAGATTAGAAATAGCAATAGAAATGAGCACAGGCACATACTAAGTTTGATCAGAGCTACTTTGACTTCAATCTGGTGTTTGATGACATGTTCAGAGACAAAGCTACACATCATTTACTAAATCAGAGACCAAAATCTCCCCCTATGCATGTATGTCTTTTAACGTGTATGGCGTGTTTACACAAGGTCAACAGGGTCATCACGGCCAATGCCATCGATGCCATTGATGTCATGACTTCCCCTTCCTTCTGCCAAATCCCTCAGCTGTTTCACAGTCAATACCAGACCACCAAGGTCTGCTCTTACATCATTCCACTATCTGGATTTAGGTCTTCCCTTGGGTGCCACTCAAATGCCTTTCTCCATAACCTGCTTGTCTCCATCCTGCGCATGCTGGTCTGTCTTCAGCGGTATATAATTTTCCAAATAACGTATACGAAGCTGTCCTGCAACACTTCCAACTTGCATGTTGCTTTCCCTATACTGCCAAAGACATTACTAGAATCTTCCCCAAGCGCCTGTAGCCTCAGGAGAGAATCAGATTTTCTGGTTACATTCTTATCGATGCAGCCTCTCACTGCACAAGGCTACTGTGTATCAGCACACAAGGGCAGTGAACATAATGTTCTAAACACGCAGCAGCACTAAGCAGCAATTATTGATCAAAGACAGCTTCCCCCCCCCCATTGTCAGGTTGGCAATGGACGCTGCCAAGAGGGGAAGGAGAATTAGTTTATTTTTTAACAAATCCAGGATCAGGCTTGCAAAACGCCACACCGCCACCACAAGGCGCAACACACGCGTTTTGCAAACACAGACGAGAGGAAGTATCCTGACAAATACAAAAGGGGGTCAAAAATGATGATGAATGATAACGTTCTGAGACATCGGAGAAGCAGTACCAACACTCGGATGAGAGTTTGTCAGTGTCAGTCAATGTGCTCTTTGAGAATGTGAACACAGAACGTTGTGGTGTCTAGGGCCAGCAAAGCTCACGCAAAACCATTACATATAATATTTAAAATCACATTCGTCCATAACACGCTATCCAAAAGGAACACATTACAAATAACACGTAGCGTATCGCAAAATGGCCCTTCCTCATAGCATATTACAAGTAAGTAATTTGTCAAACCACTGCTGGATGAACGACCCTCCCCCCATACCTTGATGGTTATAGGGGTTGTTTGACCTTTTTTACCATCCTGGCCAGTGCGGGTTGCTGGAGACAGGGGGCCACAATGATCGAAGATACAACTACCACTGATGTTAACCATGGGCAAGTATGGAAATCAGATCACTAGGTTTTTAACATAATATACTAACCAACACTCCACCTCCAAATATCGAGTCAAATACAAAAAAATTGATTTTTACTTGTGTGGCTTAATGCATTGCGAACATAACTGATTCCTTTGTAACGGAACAATGAACATATTTCACATTGTAGAAAAACATTACAGCAATGCCACATGTAAAGTACAATCTTTTAATGGTGATAGCGATTGTAAAGATTTAAAACAAAAATATTTTTAGTTGCTTTTAAAAAAAATATCACACTGGTCTTAACCACAAGGGGTGAGAAGGGGTCAGATGTGAGTCATTAACGACCATGCACACACACACGCACAATACACCACACCTGGGAACGGAAACGTTACTTAATTCAAGATCAAGGTCCAGAGGCTATAGCAACCACCTAGACGAACACTGTTCCCTTTTGCAAGACCCCAGAGAAGCTGCAGTCGACACCTGTCCTCGTAAGTCTGTCGTTAAACGACCCCAGCATCTGGCAAGAGGTATTCGGCTTGCTTGCCAAACGTTGAATGCCACTGCAATGCCGGTCTCGGTAAAAGGCCATCCTCCATCCTGAAAACGTGCCCCGCCAATCACAGCCTCGTCTTTCTGTGTCTATAGCGTGTTCTTGCCACGTTCTATTTCAAACTGCCAAGTTGCTTACCCAATCCTGCCACAAAATTCCTAGCATGCCCCACTTATAGCTGTGAGTACTCTAAAAGCTTGCAGCTGCTCTTGAGCTACACTAAGTAGGGGAGACCTCATCCAGCAGTGGATTGCTAAAGGATTGTACGCACGGTATTTTTTTTGCGTGACCCTTGCTGTCACTAGTGGCTGCTATATTCACAATAATTTAAAAAAAAAAGAGAATGTTTAAGTAAACTGAAATTGTGCGAATTCTTCACGAGGGAAGTGAATAGCTACAAAGACAACGATGTCCAGAAGCTCAACAGACGCCAGAAGCCCCTCAGTCTGGAGCAAGAAGAGAGGCCAATGCCCGCCGCCTTTAAGGCCAGCACTGACTATTATATCTCTAAATGTTGAAGGGCTGTCTGCAACTAAATAAGAACTTGTTGCAATGGGAAACTGTGGTGTAGCCATCACACTTCGAAGAATCGAATTCGAATTAGAACTTGATGGGTTTGGTGTTAATAATTACTATTATCAAGTGACCCTGGTGTGTTGCATTGCTGGGTGTGGATTCCCATATCCTCGGTGAGGAGGTCTTGGAATGGTGTTACGACACCACATCTGGGGGCCTGGCTGCCAGGTTATTATCACTGCAGGGTCCACGTGTCAACCAGAAAAAACGCGGTGCATTTCACAAAGCAGGAACTTCACACCAGCGCGTGTACGCGTTGAGACAGTTCCCGCAGCCTTTGCATTCCACGCATTTCACTCAGCGCAGCGTAAGGGGAAAAACCTCTCTCCGCATTGGTCTGGTGCCCGACAATAAAAAGGAAAGCAGCTTGGGCCCAGGGCAGCGCCAGCAAGGGGGGCTTAGGTCCTTCGCAAAAAACCCGGAGATCGAGCGTCCCCCCCCCGTACAGCCACGGGCAAGTTACCACACGCTTGCACAGCCGTCCTGGAGGAGGCCAAAGCTTCGAAGGACCCCCTTGAGTACGAGTGCGCAAGGGCTGTGCACGGAGCAATGCCGTGAATGTCACCGGCTGCACAGATTCGGCTGCAAAGTGCTACCCAGAAAAAAAGCGGCCATTAATTCGGCTGTAATGTTATTCTGACAATATTGGCTGTGCAGTACTGTGGATACGGCACCCAATTCACCATCGGAAAGCCGCGGGTTCAAAGCACAGCCTGGGGTCAACTCGGCCCTTCCCCGCTCTAGGTTGATAACATGAGAATGACTACCTTGTCCAGTCAACAATAACTGCTAATAGATATACTTGCTACCATTCTGAGAGTCTGGACTTTCCACCACTATCCGAAGATAGCCAATCGAGATTATACTGCACAATAATAATAATTTCAATTTATATAGCGCCTTTCACCCGAGGGTCACAAAGCGCTGCACAAGGGCCGCGAAGAGGACGGCAGAGACTCCGTCACTGTTTATTGTCAAGGTGTCACACTAACACTGCCGATGACATTAATTCTTCCTACAAAGAAAATTGCTATTGCTCTCAATACTAAATTCCTAGCTTGACAGCAGGGTATACAAATACCCGTTTTTAAGTAATACAATTAAGAAAAAAAACATCCTATATTGCACCGTGTACATTACGTGGTAAGGATGCAATGCTTTGTGGTACACAGTATGTCATGATTTCCCCGTGGGTGTGAATACTTTTTGAGGCTGTACTGATAAAATTTCCAACACACAATCAGAAAGAGTATTTGTTTAACTCTAAATCTGAGGTTTACTCAGCATACCACCTCTCCGTGGTCTAGAATATAAATAGTATGAAGAGGCATGTCAGCAGTGCTTGTCCTGTCCAGTAAAAGGAGTCCAACGTAGGAATTTGGAACTGCCATCACCACTGACTCAAGGCTGTAAATGGGGATGACCAAGGCAACATGCGCCGCATTTGAACAGTGGGGACACATTTTTATTTTTGGACGCCTTACTCTGAAACGGAAAAGTACAGTAAGAGCAGATAGCTTAAGACTGTTTGGG
>JAZEWU010000004.1:4846050-4863613 GCA_036362915.1 Geotria australis | reverse complement strand
GGGGGGGGGGGGGGGGGGCACAGCTTCCAGGATTTTTACTCGGGCGTGCAGGTTTGCGAATCAGTCACACCCCAGTGACGTCACAAAGTCTAAAGGGCAGCACAATTCAGTCTCAGAATTACCTCAACGGTGTGCACTTTCCACAGCAAGCCACACTTCTAGCATTGTGTCAAACGGCCACCAGAAACCCAGCCTATAAGTGTCCGTGCTTTACACAACTCGCGCTTGCCGTGCGAGGCGGCCGCCTTCCTTTCGGCTAGACGCCGCGGCGTAGCTTGCTTGGCTAGCCCCAACGCCGCAAATAGAAGTTTAGTTGTTTGAGCGTGCGCGCGTGCTAAGCAGCAAAGAATTTCCATTGGGAAGGCGCGAGGATGCCGTCATGCTCACGCCAAAATGCCCAACTCCCCTGAGCTGCCTGGACAACTATAGTGATGATCGCGCTGATCACCGATGAGTGGTTCGCTCGAAGCAGACGCTCCAATTCCCGCTTCTTCTTCTTTGAGATTCTTCGAAGCACGATGGTCAGCTTCCGGACATCGTTGTCTTTCCGCTCGGCTTCGAAGTGTTTGGTAGAATTTGCAGGTAATACCAAGTATTACATGACAGGGATGGCGACGTGAACACTTCTACCTTGATCCCCCGTTAAATAACAGGGCAGCACGGTGGCCCAGTGGCCCAGTGCCCTGAAATTCTGTAACCTGCTTACCCCTCCTCGTTGGACAGCTGTTAAAAAGCGCTACGGTTCCTTCCAGCTTAAATAAAAACTGACCGACCGACTGACTGAATGCTGTGAGGGGATTGCTAAACCACACCGTCTGCTGTAATTTGCAAAAATATTCCATTGCGTGTCTGTTACAACCAAAAGCCTATACATGAATACCAGCTGCAACTAAATTGTAAAATAATATTACCCCCTCTTATATGGTATAATATTACCCCCTCTTATATGGTGGCGGTGCTGCGGCAGGGCACTCGGCTCACATTTGGAAATCTTTTTTGGGGATTGACTCATCATATTATTCCTCAGGGGTGGATAGAATAATGATCACTGTAAAAAAAGCTACCTGGATAGACTCGGCCCAGTTATATGAATGCTGATGTTCTGCCGTTGGCTGAAAGCCACCAACAGAGAAAAAGGACAACCCATAAGCTCAATTGACTGACGCAAGTACCTACCAGCCACCCAAATATACCTGAAGAGGTCTTAAGTCACCAAGAGCTGTCACCTGGTTAAAGAAAGCATGATGACTTACAATGCTTTAAAAGGGATGTTATGAGATAGCACCATGAAGGGACATCTTTTTCATCATTTGCAATGGTTCCGCGATCGATTCACATCTGCCCTTCTTTCCAAAACTGTACTCAAGTTAAGACCCTCTCCTTGGAAGATGCAGGCCTTTATTCTCAGTTGCCAAAACAACTTTAGCTTCTCAGAAATATTGCTTACAACACATTCATCAAATTGTGCAAGTAACAACTCATCACATCCATGACAGTACCTCTGCTGGATGAAGGCCTCCCCAGGTTGTCACCATCCATCATGATCCCATAATGCAACAACCCAAACAATGCGATTTCAAAATAACTGCGTCAATGAAAATGGTGAACCCCCCAAAACAATGACAATTCACGGAATCGTGTCAGGGAGTGGATCATTATAAGCCCACTGTACACCATCATACCGTCGGGGTAAACCGGTTGAGTTTGCAGTTCGAATTCGATTCGATTCTATGACGCGTGATGGTTATATGACAGTTTCCCATTGCAACAAGTTATTCTTTAGTTGCAGACAGCCCTTCAACATTTAGAGTCAGTGCTGGCCTTATAGGCGGCGGGCATTCGCCTCTCTTCTTGCTTCAGACCGAGGAGCTTCTGGCATCTGTTGAGCTTCTGGACATCGTTGTCTTCCAGCTCCTCGGCTTCAAAGTGTTTGGTAGAATTTGCAGGTAATACCAAGTATTACTTGACAGGGATCGCGACGTGAACGCTTCTACCTTGATCCCGAGTTTCCAGTTAACACGTGCACTACCGTGCAAGCTCGATCGCACGTAGGGGGCTCTCAAAACTCGTGACGGCACGGGGCCGACAGTGGGGCCCACCGAGCGCAGTGACGTCAGCACTCCCGGTTCTCTTTGCCCGTAGTTGGGAAGGCTCCCCCGTGCCGGCTGCCCTCCTCGCTCGCTCGCTCGCTCGCTCGCCTGCCCGCCCGCCCACTCACTAGCGTAAATATCGGACACAAGCTAAAGGGGCTCACGTGCACAAATTCCTAACCATATTTGGAGCACTTGTCCGTGCTCTCCGACAATTCCTTGCCGAGTCTTGGTGGCACGGGCTATACGTCACTCTCTCCCACCACCATCTCCCCCCCCCCGCCCCCCCCGCCGCCGAATTAACATTAGTTTATGATGGGGTCGTCATCCCTCTGCCACCCGGCTCGCATAAGGGCTAACCACACCAAGATCCCCAGACAAACAACCAATGTGTTCCGCTAGTGCTGTTTGCAAGTTCAATACTCCATTTGTGATTTTCATCATTTACTTATTTGGAAGTGCAGTAAATTTGCCAAGCACCGTAACAACCACCACTCATCAGGTATCGTTGGTAAACACCAACCCGTTGATTGTTTAAGCAGCTTTTTTTGACAGTCATATTGCTAGATGTATAATTTAATTAATTGGAAGGTACGCACTTTTATGCTGAAATGCTAAAAAAGCATCCACCCTTAATAGTTTTATCTTTAAGAAAGCAAAAACGTCACACAGAAAGACAGTTTTGAATAGGAAGCATGACAAATTTGTTGAGGTGCGCGCGTGGCTAAAAGGTCAGAGTGCTGATTTTAAGTTCAAATCTGGGTTGCCGCCTATGATTAAACTGGGTTCTCCAGAATCGTGACTTGATGGTTTCTGCCTGTTCAACAATATCCAAGTAAAAAAAAAAGGCATGGAATTAAATTAGATGCTGGCTTGATTTGGCTCAATTCCAACTCTGAGAATTAAAAATATCGGTTTGGTTGTCATGCAACCATCTTTTGGCAGAGTGTATGGGAAAGTATGACCACTGCCGTGTGTTAAGGGATTTTTCAGAAGTCTTGTGAAAGATATCTTCCCACAGGTCATCCTAACAGAGCGATCACAGCGATGTGAGATTTCCAAACGGATCTGCCTTGTACTTATACGAGGCCAAAGGCACAATTGCACAAATTGTGGGAAAGAGACAATTGTAAAAAGTTTGGGTATCTCAGTCTATTTGAAGAACGTGACCACTACTGTGTGTGCTTTCCAATGTAAAATTGTTTCTCTTTAATGGTCACTACTGGCGCCATGTGCTTTGATTTATGTGTTGTTTTTACACGGACATCCTGATTATAACGGCATGTAAATGGTTCAGAAAAATCATGTTTAGCTTGTTTCAAACTTGAAACTTGTGCACCGAGTCCTAAATGCATTTATTTGAAAAAACATAAAGGACTCGCGCGTGTTTACGATGTAAGGAAATATGATGCTTTTTTTGGGATGCTGTATATATTTTTCAATACCCCACCAATTTTTCAAATGATTTTTATTTATGCAACTAATTAAGTGAATAGTAAAATCCGAAATCACCTGCCACATTTTCTGTGCTGGACTTCAACTAATGTTGGAGGAGAGAAACAATGGAGAAAGAACATGAAGAGTGACTCCGCATGAGTAGGGAGGGAAATGCCAGTAAAGAGAAAACATTATTTGACATGGCAAGGTTCTTCTTATGGCTGGGGAAAAATATATTAAGAGTGTTTTATTTATCCATCACGTTTTTTTCAAACTGTCGCCTTCTAAGCATGACAGGCGGAGGAACTACGTCATTGTTTGCTCTCAGAGCTAAGCAGCTTTGCAGCCTACAAGCAGAAAGACCCGGAAGTTGGGTCAAGCGTTAACATGTCAAATCAGCTCTGCTCCATAAAAGGCATTGGAACGCTGGGCAATACGAGTGCCCAACAACACTCTCCCTTGTTGCACAAATTGGGAAGGTTTTCCATCTAGTAAGATGGCAAAATGAGTGTGGTGGAATACTGTGACACGCACAGGCTGTGTTAGCACTATCAGCTAGTTAAGAAAAAGACAATAATGGTGGAAAATATCCAGTCCACCACTTGCACTGGCTCTCAATTATAAAATGATGCGAATGGCGCATATTTAGTTAGGTTAATTTATTATGTGTTAATTAAGACATAATTGCAGAATTGACAATGTCAGCTACTGATTAAGGTCAATGAGTGATACTGTTCTCACACTTATCTATACATAACTGGGGCAACACAACGTGGAACCATACCATCCCATGATCATAAGCCGCCAAAAACTACATTGTTACAATGCCATAAGTGCATCCTTATTTAGTAATTTTTTGTTACGTCGTAAAATAAAACTCTCTACGAGACCATTTTTCTGCAAGATTGCACAACGTGCACTTTTAGGATATAGTAGTTGTGCTTACAGGAAGCACTCTCTGCCCTTTTGCAGACTGCTCGCTCCCCTATGTTTTCAGAATTTCAGACGCATAACTGACAGACAATGCATCTATCTTGCGCTCACATTATCAATGTCTCCCCGCACAAATGAGCAACATGCGGTGGTATTCATCTCTGTTGAAGGCCCCAAACAAGTGGCGGAAACTCTACAGCAGGGGTGTCCAAACTACGAAACATCAGACCTTCACGTCCTACGCTGGCGTAATTTACCTGCATTTGATTGATGTTACCAATATTAGTGCATTAGAAGTGAGACAGTATACCTCATGTCTAGTGAGTGGCCCAGTCCTTCGTATATTTTTCTGTATGTGGCCCTCAGGAAAAAAAGTTTGGACACCCCTGCTCTAGTCACATGATGGGGGCCAGTGTCTCCACATGACGTAACCTCCTCACAATGTGCAATGCAGATAAATAATTTTTTTAAACAAATGTCACGTTAATGCTCTGCTCAGCTAAAACGGAAAATATGCAATCGTTAAGGATTTTTATGCAATTATAACTAAAAGACTTGATAGAATATTTTGTTATTAACATTCCAAGCAGGACCAAACTTAAAAAGTCTGGTAATACAGCAAAGGCTTTCAGAAACAAAGCTTCAGCATTCATAATCTATTTGTTCATGTCGTCAATATTATAACGCGAGGGTCTGAATAATTAATACCGTACATTATAAGAATGAGATGTACAAGTACACAGTCCAAAGAGACAGGATGGTCGGTTGAAAAAGTCAAAGTGTTTCCCCTGACACAAAGTAGCAGTGCTCACCTACACCAATGAAATAAATTACACGTCCATTCCGTACCTCCAAATACGATTATATATTGGCCTACCGGCCTTGTTGACTTACATTGACCGTCAACATTTCTTTGAGAAAAGTCTGTACCAGTTTCAACCTTTTAGGGATTCATCAGCATCGTCAGGGTCACCAAAACCAATAATACCGGTTTGCTAGATTTTATTGGCGAGAGCACTCACTCAAACAAACAATATTATACAAATCTCGCAAACTTTTGAAGTGGACTATTCTCCACCTCTTTGGACTTGTCGTTAAATGGCAGTCATGTTATCAGCGTTCGGAGGGGGTGACGGGTTTAGTCGACCCTGACCGGGAATCTAACACAGTTTTTAATAGCAATGGAGAGCCCCACCCCACCAAATGTTTTACGGTTATCCATCAGGGAAAGATTTAAATGTCGTTTTGAGCTACCTTATGCAGTACTGCTCAACTTTAGAATGTATTGATGTAGGTTTTAATGGCTCGATTTATGAGAATTGCTCTCAAGAGTTGTTCTTTCAGGATAGTTGTGACGAGCATTCCTCCTCTTCCCTTCATGATGGTTTGCCAACGTGGGAGGTGGAACATCACGAAGGAGAGAGGAGGAATGCTCGACATCGCTATCCTGAAAAAGCAGCTCTTGAGAACAATTCTCAAACATTACAATGCCCATCTAGATGATTAATAACATTCTACATGCATAAAACATAACGTATTTTCACACCACATAAAATATGTTCGATGCGATATAAATGCATGGGTTGTGCTGCCCAACACACACACGTGGCTGATAGAAACATTATATATAGCAACACGTTTGATCGTGACTCGTCATAGCAGCCAAAATAACTCGGCTTGCAGACAGTAAGCCACTTTTAATGACAGACTCTACCCGGTATTTCATTTCCAAAACACAGTATAACGAATTTGGTTTCATTTTAACGGGAAGAATATATATCGACCGGAACACTGCAGGGCCATTTGCAACACATTAATTGAATGTGGGTTCCCATGCTGAAGTACAGTACAATAAGGAGACACCAGAACACAGTGCAAACGCATTCAGCGACCTTTGTTGAGAATTGCCGGATGTAAAAAACAAAAACCACAATCATTTAGCCGTGTTATGTACGGCACTCGGTTCACACAGTCTAGCCTGTACTACACTTATCTGGTATTTCAGTAGATGATGGGCGTAAGGTTTAAAAACTACACTGTACCGAACTTGCCGTTCTTTGATAAAACTACTACAGTTCAGTTTAGTTCACAAAATCTCTGCAGAAATGTAAACATGTTGAAATAAATCATTGCCTCCAATTATTACATTGCTATATGCAATACTGTACTGGCCATTGAGAATTCAGTCAGTTAAAATATGAATTAGTGTGTATAGGAAAATATCTTGTTGAGGGTTTCTCAGCACATAATTCTGTCGTCGTTGGTAACATATTACAGCGCTTTGTGACTCTCGGGTGAAAAGCGCTCTATAAATGCTATTATTATTATTAACATGGATTTGTGGAAAGCCAACAGTGGTCATGCTATGGCGGTGCCCACTGAGGGCATGTGGAGCCTCCACTGCTGGATTAGAGTTGTCAACCGAGATGAACAATGCCCCATGACTCATTTGAACAGTGACAAACTTGGACTTGAGTTCATAAAGCACATTTTCATTAAATGTAAGTTGTTTCCTTACCTCAACATTAGAGCCCATTTATTGTATTTTGTCAGCGGATGCAGATTTTAAAATACCAAATAAAACCCACCAACATTGCATACATGACAATGCATGAAGTTGGTTGTTTGAGTGATTTTAACTTGCACACAACCTGTAGTAGCAAAGCTTCCTATTTTGTAATGCAAGCCGTCTGACTGAGCAGCACATGGCTTTTAAGTTGTTTGAAACAACCTCTGCTCATAACACAAGCCTTTGCAAAAGTAGGCTAATTATATTTCAATAATTAACACGTTGTAATCTTACGCTAACCTAAGGGAACCAAAGCAGCAAGATGTGTCATAACACGCGGCACAAGTTATGCAATTGACAAGACGCCATCGATAACAAGTTCAATCCTTTACTTATCCAGTAAAGCCTTTCAATCTCAACATTTTTTTGGCGGGGTCTGAAGTGATACGTTTGGTCGTTTACTTAGTCTGTACTTTTGAAAGAAGGAAGCATAACTAGACTATCCACATGTGAGAGGCTAACACTTTTTAAAAGTCTGTCGAGATGGAGAGATCAGGAACCTATTTGTTGTGCTAGTCCCAAATAAACTCCATTGCAGCAAAACATGCAAAAAAAGAGGTACTGTAGACATACATTTTGTACCTATCATAAAAATGTCATTTCTGAAACTGCAGGCTGTCTACCATTCCATTAACTGCACGTAAAAAATAACTGTTGTTAAACACCATAAACGGAGCAATCATCTAACACAAACAGATGATAAACAAAACACAATTTTCTCAACAACTTTGTGAGTGTGTTGGGTGGGCTGACTGGCTACGTCAGTGCACTCAGCCATTACCTGCCGACTTCCTGGGTTCAAATCCAGACTCCAGGACCTTATTTTTGTGATAAAATCAGGTTTGGGAGTGCAGTGAGTTGATGGTCTCATCAGGTGTTTGGGTGAAGTAAAGTGAAGTCGACAAAAATAATATTTTCACGTAATTCAGACTAGCCCAGTTGTTAGGCGATTATGGGTAAATATATCACGATTTACAAGCACAAATATTTACGGAGGATTAAGGACTGCTGATCAGTATCTGTTGCGAAGGCCTATTGAATTGAACTCTAAAGTAGTTCTTATGCAGTTTTGTGGTGCAATATTCCTGTGGGCTTATCCTAGCTCATGAGGATCTGCCTTCGGAGACTGGGAATGATGTGACATCCCATGGGGGTGGTCAACTTCTCTAAAGGAGTAAACATCACTAATTAACGTCCCATAAAGTGTTACTTACATTATGAACCCAATGAAGTGGACACCTGACCAACATTTTAAAGTCAGTTTTTATTTAGCAACGATTGTGAACAGAGTGCTCTAAACACAAGTGCCACCCAAACGGATACAATGACATTTAAAGTAGTGAAAAATAACTATTATTATTTCATCAACAACACAACTCTGGCGTGTAGTAATGCTGCGGTCTAGCCTGTCGACATTACACCCTGTGCACACGTACAGTAGCTGCCACCCAACCCATGCATGTGTGCGGCAAAGTTAATTGAGAGTAGGCTTGGCGGCAGCCGCCTATTCAACGGTGTCAGTGCTTTCTCCCGCAGGGAGGGAAGTAGGGAGGGGACGCAGCCTGCCAGTCAAGAAGCCGCGTAAATGTTGCCATTCAGACACAATGCCAAGGCGAACAACTGGCACGACACTCTCAGGCGAGCGAAGCAGACAGACTTTGGCATGCGACTCACTTGCTCATTAGCAACTCGTGCAAAGGCAGAACCCCAGAGTCTAATAACTAATCAAGTCTGTTGTCCATCAGAGTTGATTTACCAACAGACATTGCTGGGAGGGTCCCCCCCCCTCTTTCAACAGTACTCTGTCTACCATTAGCATTTACTCAAGCTTCTAGAAGTAATCGCATACAGTATTTGGTATTGAAAAGTAACAATCTGATTACCTTATGACTCGTAATTTATTTACGTTACGTTACTTTAACCGTGAACATTGGAGCAAAATACTGTGATCATAGGCGTTGTAAGAGTCTAAATACACCTACCCAAGCTGCTGCCATGGTCATTCTCCATATGGAAAATGTGTTCTAAATCATCTTGCATCATTTTAAACACGAAAGCCACCATCAAAAGCAATTAAACTTGTACGTGGTAATTTGGGGTAAAATCTTTACACAATGAAAATGGCATATGTATTCTCAGTACCTGCTTAATACTGTAGTCGGTCGCAGTAAGCCACAGTCTATACAGGCAGACACAGGGCGCTAGACAGGGCTACACCCAGGATAGGATGCCAGCCAGTCCATCACAGGTCACAGGGGCAATTTAGTCAGCAGATCAATTAACCTATGCAGCAGCATGTCTTCGGACTGTGGGAGGAAACCGGAGTCCCCAGCAGAAACACACGAGGCCACGGGAATAACAAACTCCCCACAGAAAAACAGGGAATTGAACCCAGGGCCTTTCACTGAGGCAGCAGCGCTACTCACTGCACCACTGTGCCACGAAAACCAAACAGTACGGGATTATCAATATCTTCCTTTTGTAATCCGATTACGGTAACAAATTACGTCTGATGCATTACTCCGACAAAAATAAAAGGAAAACGCTATCAATTGTTGGATAAAAGTACAATCATGCGCTGCATGGGGATCAAGGTAGAAGCGTTCACACCGCGATCCCTGTCAACTAATACTTGGTATTACCTGCAAATTCTACCAAACACTTCGAAGCCGAGCTGAACGACAACGATGTCCAGAAGTTCAACAGATGCCAGAAGCACCTCAGTCTGGAGCAAGAAGAGAGACCAATGCCCGCCTTTAAGGCCAGCACTGACTATTATATCTCTAAATGTTGAAGGGCAATGGGAAACTGTCAAATAACCATCACGCTTCGAAGAATCGAATCGAATTCGACAGGTACACTACAGTATCCCACAAAGGTTTGCTCAGTCTATAATATGGTATTCGCACAACGTCCAAATCAAGTAACGTCCTATTTCACAGAACGTATAGTAGACGTTAAGCGACGCCTGACTGTAATTCATTTTCCACTGTGACGATGACTTCTTGACACCACGGAGAGCTAGTGACAGGATTCGTGTCAGTGAGTCAACTTAACAGTGTAGGGGTACACCCTACACTGGCTCAGAGGTCAAAGCGCTGAGGTGGCGATACCAAAATCCTGGGTTCAAATGCAGGGGTGTTTTTAATTAACGCATCATTACATCCCTACTAAATACAATCCAACGTGAAAGCATCGCATTGCTTAAATCAGGATAGAGTGATGCTCATCTTCTCTAATAGCTATGAGCCAGTGAAGGAAATTCTACAACAGATGACAACTATCGATTTACAACAATGTAGTCGGCACAAATTAACTCCACTGCGGGATTTGAATTTGTGACCTTCCAATTGTGAGTCAAGCACGACAGCCACAGTTTTACCACCAAATACGAGCCACGACAGTTATAATTTAGATATTCCCTATATCTCCAAGAGATCTCAGAAGCGCTAAACGAAACAGCTAAATTATTAGTGAACTGTACTGGCGATGGTTATCCCCTTGCATGCTTAGATTTTCTCCAGGCATTCGCGCTAATTGCCACATGTGGAATTGGCATAACGTCGCAATGCAGGACCCCCCTGAAAAAGTTGTGAGAGATTACGGCCGTCTTGTAGCGATACTGGGCATATGTCAACAAATACCAGAAGCACAGTCTTATTGAATTTCACAGCTCGATTCATGATGGTTGCTCTTCAGAGCTGATCTTTCTGGATAGCCGTGTCGAGCAATCTCCATCTCTCCCTCGTGAGGGAGTACATTCATTATTGTATTAAAGCACTAATGTACAATGTAAAGAGAACAAACACACCATATACAAGCAACGAAATCGGGGAGTGTTCCTCTCTCCTTTCAAACCACCAATGGATCTTGGCTGGTGAATATATTTCATTTTTATTGCCGAGAGAGATGACGACGCTAAGAAGTCATAGCAAAACTATTGGCTCTGTCTAAAGCTAATGTACAAAAGGAAATACACTAGAAACCGCCATACAGAAAACTGCATTTATTAAATAGGGGTGGGGGTCAAGGTAGAAGCATTCACGTCGCGATCCCTGTCAAGTAATACTTAGTATTACTTGCGAATTCTACCAAACACTTCGAAGCCGAGCTGAAAGACAACGATGTCCAGAAGCTAACCATCGCGCTTCGAAGAATCGCAAAGAAGAAGAATTAAATAGGGGCAATTGCAATAGATGACAATGATGAGAAGTGAAATGGTAAATGTCTACAAGCTAACCACTGACGTGCTCGTGTCATTAGCATTTGTTTATGTTTCAATTTCTCCTGTTCCCAGCACCATGTTCTATTTTTAAAAAAACAGCCACATCAAAATCCCATGCTCAAAGGAGCGATGGAATGATGCTCGTCTCCTTTGGACGGTCCCTAAACAGCGGTGAAAATTCCACATTCCCATGGCAGATGCCAGAAACTCTCAAGAACCACTGTTGATTTTTCCTCTCACTCGAAGCGTAAAAGGTGCGTGAAAGGTTCTAACCCAACATAATTGAGTAAATGTTGACCATTGTGGTGTCACCGTAACTATCATAATCACCAAACATTCGAAAGACGAGTACAATTTTCCTACATTCTTTGCCAAAATGGTATTAATTTTTTAGACCCTAGTAAAGCTCTGTTTAAGGGTTTAGGTCATGTGAAAAGTTATGTAAGTGTTGTGTACCCGTCGATATGTTGGAGAATCAAGCGAGCACAAACAGCACTTACCTCGCTTGATTCTCCAACATATGACCTAAAGTCCTAAACCCTTAAACAGAGCTTTACTATGGATGACATTGGTCATGAAAGCCTTCGAGTTAAAATTTTTAGACCCTAAAGTAATGTAGACTATGACCAGGATTTGACGAGTGGTTAAAACACAAAGTGTCGCGGTTCTTTTTAGATATGTTTTAATCACTATTGTTTTCCCAGGAGGGCCCTGGGAGTGTCGTTATTACCACATGAGTTTCGTAAAACGGTTTGAGGTGCAGGTTGCTTTCAATCGCCAAATAAATACCAAGTCATTATCCTAAACAACTCGCAACCTTCCTTCAGTCAGTCAGTTTCTATTTAAGCTGAAAATAACCATTAAGAAATATAGCTCTTTTTAGCATTTGTCCAGCGGGGAGGGGTAAGCAAGTTACAACATCTCAGGGCACCGGGAGCAATTTCGCGAGGACAATTAACCTAGGCAGCACGTGTTTTGGACTGTGAGAGGAAACTGGAGTACCCAGCGAAAACCCACAAGGACAAGGGGAGAACATAAAAACTCCACGCAAAAAGAAACCCGAAAAAGGCATCGAACCCAGGGTATTTTTCCCGTAAAGCAGCAGTGCTACTCAACGCACTACCGTTTTACCAATCCTGCTTACAGAAAACCTAGTGCTAAAAGAATGTACATTTGCGTCAAGAAAACCCAATGCCAAAACGGTGTACATCTGCATGCTAAATAAATGATGCGACTGTCTTTAAACTGCGGCACTGTGTGACACTCTGGTCATCGATAAGACCAAACAAAAGTGTTCGCCATAAGCGCACCCGGTATAGCCCACACACCCTCCCAGAGCCGGCGTACTGTCCTTGCGTGGGCCTGTCCTCCACGTGACCTTATAAGGAAGCCAAGACATCACTGGATTCCCAGCAATTTGGCAGCCTGTGGTAAACGAGACCTGCTCCAGTGCTTTTATAATTGGTAACAGAAACTTACAGGCCAAACTGTACTGGGTAAACAGAAGGTTAAGGGTGGGTGAGGGGTGGAAAATCCTATCATACGGGCGGAAGGCAAACCACACTTGAAAGGGTCGGCAGGACCGGAGAATACCTGCCTTAAAACAAATGCTGTCGTTAAAACGGAACGTCGGTGCTTTAATGTCTTGCATACTCATTTTCCGTTGGTGTAGATGAAAGATCGCGTCTGTGATTTGTTAGTTGGCTCTGAAGCGTTTTGATTTTTTTCTCTCTATTTACATGTGATGTAAAACTTAATTTTAGATGTATTTTTCATAACGTCAAACCCCATAAGGATGCCTGATTTAATTTTGCTTTCAGTTAACTAGGAAAATCACATAATTATGTCGGCAAATGTTATATTTTGGTGAAGCAGATAATTTGATGTAATATCTGAAAGACGAGAGTTTAGTCATTTTTATTTTTCAAGCTCTGTGATGGATTGGCGTTGCATCCTGGGTATAGTCCTGCCTTGCGCCCTGCGTCTGCCGGGATAGGCTCCGGCTCACCGCAACCCTGTACAGTGTACAGGATTAAGCGGTCACTGGTAATGAATCAGCGAACGATTTTTTCAAGCTGCCAGTGACATGCTCCTTCCATTGCGTCCTCAATGAATTCCGTGCAACAGAGTTTGTTGAGTTCACCGAGTACAGCAACTTTGAAGCATGTGTGTGGCCAACTCTAACTTTAGGTTTTGGCAAGTTTCATAAAACAACAAGTTTTAACCATGCATAAATGTTGCCCTTCAAAATCACTGATTTTCCTGCTCTATCTTGAAGGCATGGGCTGTGCCAATTGTACTCCTTCATATCGCAACTAGCTGTTCAGAATCACTCCCACAAGGCAACGCATCATCACGCACAGTTGATATAAAAGCCACGATGCCCCGCCCATCCACGATGAGCCAAGGATGGCGTTTTATCAGTCACATCTCACACAAGCAGCCACAGTAACCACAGTCAACCAGTTCGCATTCTCATTTTATATCACCAATGTTGACGTGACCACTGGCAACTTTAGTTTACACCATGCACCAACCAACCCATTTATTAAAGGCTATGCAGGAACAACTTGGTGCCACACCAGGTCACAACCTTAAAACCAGAAGTTTGGCAAGAAAGATCGTGTTTGACTAAAATTGACAGGACACATTCATCATTGGGTCAAAGCTCACTGGAGAGATACATTTACCAGGCTTGCTAATAGGAAGCTGTCAAAAGCATGGCTGATGTACGACACAGTATGTGAATGCCAAGAAAAAAAGCACTTGCCTGTGCATTCACAAATGAGATTTGTATTTCAAAATATATATTGGAGTTGCGTAGTCCGAAGTCAATCATTCGCAACCATCAATCACAACAGGGCCGATTTAAAATTGCTTTCAGAATCTCATGGACAGCTCGGTTACTGTGATTAGAGTGTACAACTCACAAGGCTGTGAGCTCAAATCTCACTCGCAAGTTAACTCAGTTCACCATCACTCTTGAACCCACTTTGAGAAAATCCTACTGTGGTCGTCCTATGATGAAAGTAACCAGCCCTGCATGCAAAGTGAAATGTCCACCAATGGCTCGGGCCACCTACGGAGGACACATTGACCCCATTACACGTGTCAGTAGCACAACACTTTGTGAAGCACCAATTCCCCAGTCAGGAGCAGTTGCAAAAAAATACACGGAAAATGTACAAATGAGAGGAAGCCATTCGATCCATCTAGCGCATTCGGTTGTTAGTAAATTATTGATTCAAGGGTCTCACCAAGGCGTTTCTCGAAGAGTTTAATTTAATGCGTATCCACAATACACCAAGGTTAAAGACAAAATGATAATCAAAGCGGTGTGGGGCCCTTCAAGACAATCACTGAGAGGACATATCAAAGGTGTACACAGAGCTTTTGAAGTACGTATTCTAAAGTAAAGCAACAAGGTGCCACCTGCCCAAGGCAAACACACGATCATATCGCCAATCGACTGCCCTTGTTTGAGCATATTTCAAAGGACAGGTCTTCTAATGTACCACGATCACAGCAGCGCTGAAGTGAGGCTCTCCACTCAGGCCAAACAAAAGCAACTATAAACATGTTACTGGCTGCTGCAACTGGAACACTATGAAGGGCACCAATAAATTCTCCCTTCCTTGTTGGCGTTCTTCTTGACTTGTTTTGTTTTTGTGTTCCTTTCCCCTGCTACATAAACTTAACTTACCAGGGGGGATAACTGAAATACAGCTGGAACAATTGCTATGGCTATTCGATTTATTCTGAAACTTTAATTAACTCGGAGTAATTTAGTATTGGCCAAATCGCCCCGAATGTACCCGATATTATCAGATCTTTGAAGCCTGGCAGGGCTGAGCCTGAATAGTGCTAGGATGGACAACCATTATGCGTAAAATATGTTGTCAGCAGAGGGCAATGCAGAAAAGCCAATATTTTAGTATACTATGCGGCCAGTACAGTGGCACATCACAGCCATAAGTTCCCTCGTTCAAATCCCGGCTAAGTTGCATTTTTGCACGGACTTTGCATGTTAATAATAATTTTACATTTATAACGTGCACATATTCATTCAATGTCGAAGGTATTCATGGACGAGAGAACGACTCAGAGGCGCGAGGAAAGCGCAGAGAGGAGAGGCAGCTAGGCGGTTTGTCGGCGCCATATTGCCACACACTGCTTTCTATATATTATGATGTTATCGGCCAAATAATTAATGAGTGTTCTCCGTGTTCATATGGGTTTTCACCCGGTACTCCAATTCCCTCCTACAGTCCAACAAAGACATGCTACTGAGAATGGACGATGATAGTATAATATTCTAAATAACATGCTCTCGTATACCATGATGATAGTATACCATGCTCTACACAGTCATTGGAATTTCAATTTATACACAACATTGGCGCTATATAAATGATATTATTATTATTATTATTCTATAGTATAAGTATGGCTGGGTGATGCTGTGTCAAGAGGGGTATATATACGCTTAGAAGGTTATAAGTTAAAACTCGGACGAAACTCAAATGAGCCAAAAACAACTAATTTGCGGTCAATTAAAAAAACGAGTGCTACCTTTTCAGAAGCCAAGTGTGCTTGTTTTATGGGGAAATGGTCTTCACTGCGGCAATGTGGAGCTTCACAGGCAGCAAGATCTTTTCACCTCTCCCTTGTCCGCTTAAACTCAGTCCAGTGGACCTGCTAGCACCTCAACACACAGCCTGTTCTCTCATCCACGTGACCCTATTCAGCTTTTGATACTATGGGGATCAACTTCCGGTCGCTTCAAAAGTAGACTAAAATACAGACTAACATAATTATTTAAAAAATATCTAACATTTTAGTAACCCATACCAGTCCATGATGCCATTGCTCAGCTGTGTAGACACTAGTATTGAAAAGGCCTTGGGTTTGGGCAGTGACTGTGATACGTGACTCTCAGCAGCATGTGAAAATACCATTTTACGAGATGATAAAATGACACCCACAAGTATGAGCACATGGTGTGAAAATGTGCAGCGAATCGGACGGCATCAAGATCCTCAGACACTTACTTACAAGAGATATTTTGCTCGCCTCAGCTTCTTGTCATCAATTCGGATGTTAATGGTGTCGCAGGAACCCGTAAAGAGCTTGCAAGCTCACTGGATATTTTTCTGCTGTAATAACAAACATTTATCTATCAATTCTTCACGGCCTAGATGATTGTCTGTTATGCAAGGCACTATTATACAAGAGAGGTAGATTCCAGTCAAGAAGTTCGCAGCGTCTAGCATGTTTACAGAGCCACATTTAAAAGTGGAGCTGATCACCCAAATAATGGCCCGAGGCTCTCAAGATCAATGGGAAGATGGGGGTCAAGGTAGAAGCGTTCACGTCGCGATCCCTGTCAGGTAGTACTTGGTATTGCCTGCGAATTCTACCAAACACTTCAAGGCCGAGCTGCAAGACAACGATGTCCAGAGGCTGACCATCGTGCTTCGAAGAATCGCAAAGAAGAAGAATGGGAAGATCCACCTGCTCATCTCTGAAACCACGTTGGAACCAAAGGATCTCTCGGAAAGGGTAGTCGTGTCTCCAAAATGTCCAGTCGTGCCAAACTTTCACAAGGTGGCATCGGACTGAGAACCAGGCAAGAGCAAGGCAGCCATTCATCCAGCCTTCTCCCTGTGAGCTCAATTGACCTGTGAAACCATTGCCGCTAGACCGGGTACAAGGTTACACGTTTCCTGTTACTTTTTACACGCTTATAGCTTTGTTCCGTTATAAGGTTGAGATATCTAAGTATTCCTGTCCCCGCTTTGACTGACTTCAGTCACATCGGCTAGGGAAGAGGAAGTGTTTTTGAGAGGTTCAGAACTGTTTTTCAGTTCTGCAGCGCTTTGTGACCCTCGGGTGAAAGGCGCTCTATAAAATGTTGTTATAAAAATGTTGTTATAATATGGCAGAGCAGGCCTCCTTCACCGAGTCCAAGAGGACGAAACGTGGGAGCATGTCAGCGCCAGCTCAAGAAACCAATACTTACGGCACTAAACTCTTATTTTCCACAGCTGGCTCAGGGGTGTCAACATTTATGAACAACACCTACACAAACGCTATGTGTGAGATTAACTTCTTAAGCAAGTGACGAACACATTTTCTCTAGTGATTTGCGCAATGTCGGTATTGAAAAAATTGGCACATTTTCGCACGATATCGTATGAACTGGAACATTTGTCAACACGTCAATAGGACTGTGTAACTTTTTAAATCTCAAATTTGTAGCAAACGTAACATTTCAGGTATGGCATACCATAACAATCTAAAGTAAAA
>JAZEWU010000004.1:4832809-4845604 GCA_036362915.1 Geotria australis | reverse complement strand
TTTTGAAGCTTTGATATAACACTGCATAAATATTATTCTGTAACCTCATACAATGACAAATATGAACATACCTTGGAATAACAAATAAAAATGAATGTTGTAAAACACTTTTTTTTAAACAATCGAGCATTTTAAAGAGCACCTTTCTCGTATAAATGCTGGTTTGGAGGAGATGAAATGCGTACTCCTTCGCTTGAAGTTAACATCCATGAACATATGAGCAGGGATGAAAGGGCAACTCGAATGTGGCGAATAATTAATTTGCATAATGAAGAGACTCATAAGCTATCAATAAAACATGATCATAAACATCAAGAAAAGTGACTCTGCCTTAGGTCAAGACCAAAGATATTGCAATCAAGATATGGCTGCATGAAATGACAATACGTGTCAAACTGTTTTAAAAAATACTTTATCACGTGCATCAGAAGAGTGCGTACTACAGTTCATTCATATTGATCACTGAAAAATATATATATATAAGTAGTGAGTGAACAATACATGTATTTACAAAGGTCAAAGTATATGCCTCTTCAAAATATTAATGGGCCAGCGATTATCTTTGTGGATGGCCCTGAGCCAACAACCCTATGTACTGTTTTCCTTTTAATTTCAACTAGTATTGGTTTCACATTTGCGTTGGATACACAGCCGGAGTGGGAGATTGAGTGGGAAGGGGCATGATTGTCAGCACACACGATAACGGCTCAACACTGTGGGATGAATGTGTTGTCACCACAGCATACTCGCCCGCTCGTATACCAGTCAGCCAGTAAGTCAACCAGCCAGCAAAACTTTTTTGTTAAAACAAAATACAGTCAGTCAAATCAGTTTTTATTAAAGCTGGAAGGACCCGCTGAGCTATGTAGCTTTTTTTAACAGTTGCCCAGTGGGTAGGGGGAAGCAAATAACAACATCTCAGGGAACCGGGGGCAATTTATGTCGGGCCAATTAACCTAGGCAGCATGTCTTTGGACTATGGGAGGAAACCGGAGTACCCAGCCAAAACCCACATGGACATGGGAAGAACATGCAAACTCCACACAGAAAGGCACCCGAACCGAGGACCTTCCTGTTGTGAGGCAGCAACGCTTATTACCACACCACCCTACCATAGTCGTATGATATGGTTATATTGCAATCATGCTGTCAAATGTCCTGTCGCAGATAACGATGTTTGCATTCAGAACTGTCGCAACGAGCGATGTGACAAATCCCAGGACAGCAATCGGAAATTTAAAAGCCTGTTCAATAGTTATCATATTCAAATTAGTTGCGGCAAACCCGTATGAACTACAACAGTACTATTCTTGTAACCCACACACAAATCCGAAGCTTGTAAATAATCAATGTTCATGCGGGTTGTGCTGTCGGTAGACTGCTTGATTTGCAATGTGGGAAGTTGCAACATTACATCCCCATCGTGTGGTAAACTCATCAAGTTGTTCCTTCAGGGTCGATATCATTACTCTACACTTTTGTGAAAAGCCAACAGTAGTTAGTAGTAGTACTTGTGCGATGACCAGCATCCACCATAGCAATCGGAAATTTACACCAGAAGTTCATGGTTGTAAATGAAGACCAGCCACTTAAGTGGAGAAGCTTTTATTCAGGTTATAATTACATTTAAGTTTATAAAGAAACAAGCGTTGGTCTAACAAACGCTGTAAACGCGTACTACGTGACCAATTACATGAAGAAGAGGGGCGGTGCACATTATCACTGTGCAGCTATCGGACTAAAAAGTTAAAAGTCAAAAGAGCAATCGGTCAGCCGCAAAAGTCATGGAGGCAGCGGACGGATGGTCGTTTTTTTTCTAAGATGAAACACCCAAGTCATAAAGGCCAAACAAGCATGTGAGCAAGAAGGCACCACAGATATCTTCCTCTTTGAATTGTGTAACCGACACGAAGACAGACGAGTGCATTCTAGCTTGAAAAACGTTTGCTTAAAATAAACCTCACAGACGGCTGGAAACCGCATTCTCGTCAGCTCGGCACGGCCTTTGACAGCGGCCCCCGCAATGAAACGGAAAGCCCGTCCGCTGTACGTGCGCCCTACACAACGTCGCGCCAACACATCGGGTTCCTCGTGACCACCTAGTTAGTTACTGCGGTGCATCCAACTGTAGCGCATTCGACATTCATCGATTCGAATTCGCTTCGATTCTTAGAAGCGTGATGGCTACACGACAGTTTCCCATCGCAACAAGTTCTTCTTTAGTTGCAGACAGCCCTTCAATATTTAGAGATATAAAAGTCAATGCTGGCCTTAAAGGCGGCGGGCATTGGCCTCTCTTCTTGCTCCAGACTGAGGGGCTTTCTGGTGTCTGTTGAGCTACTGGACATCGTTGTCTTTCAGCTCGGCTTCAAAGTGTTTGGTAGAATTTGCAGGTAATACCAAGTATTACTTGAGAGGGATCGCGACGTGAACGCTTCTACCTTGATAAAACGCCCGTTGACCTCTGCAATTAAATCAAATAATTAACGATGTCATGGAACATGCCTGCAAAGTCAGCGGCGGTGATGAGGTGACGCGTGATGTTCTGCACGGCCGTCAGGTGCTCGCCGCGTGGTTGGGATGTGTGTATTTCAAAGCTGGAACATTTCGCGGACTGTGACCGATTAAAATGCCACCCACACCAACCACCCCGCGCGTGAAGTTTTAAAGCACATTGTGTTTTGGGGCCAGAATCTTCGTGCGCGCCAACACCTCTGGACAGCGAGGCTATGTAAGCTTTACAATGCGGGGCCAAGCTTGCTCTGCTTATAATGAATGCTGCGTCAAGTGAACTAGTTTGACATTCCACAAGACAACAACAGTCAAGAAGATGTCAAGTCACCTCCATGCCCAAACGAGCTACCTCCGGTGGAGTGCATATATATACAGTGGTAGCTCTGAACCAGTAGTTACAATGACACATTCCCATGGTGAGGGCTAGTCTCTTTCTATGTCAATGAGGACTTCTCTGCATTAAGTGGCCCACATATTATCTACCTTCGTGGAATGATGGGCAGAGTCGTCTTGCAACCGGGATTAAGTCGCAACCTTCTGAACGTCATGCCAACAGCTTCATGCCAACAGCATAACCGAACGGGGATTAGAAAATTGGAATCAAATTGCTGCTGGAGTGAGTCAGGCTTAAGTTGTCAACTCGAAGAATAAATACGAAAGTACTTGTGCAATACGCATTTGGCAGATGATGAAATGACTGAGAATGTATGGCAGTGAGGAAATACTAAACCGAAATTAGTATTGGGTCAATAACGTTACGCACACATAAACCAAACACCATATGTATTAAAGACAAATTTTAAAGGCTAATTGATTATTGTGACACCTGACCCATACCCTATCTGGAACATCTAAATTCCAGAAGTGACTGTCAAATAAAACAGTCATTAATCATCTGCCGCTTTGTGTCACTTACACTGAAAAGCAATAAAGTGTTAGCAGTTATTTAAATGAGTCAGGGAAAGGTTCACATTATATAAACATTGCTCCACCAAAGTCTGCACTCACCCACCCCCTTTATGGACTTCTTGGCTCGGCGGCAAAACAGGTGGGCATGCCTTCTTCTGCAAGCAGCTATTCCCTAAAACTAAAGGCATTTTGCACCAACTTTCCAACAACTAAAAACAACATAAGCAAAGAGTAGTAGTGGTGGTGGTGATATTCTGATGCTTCCCTTTTTTCCAGGATGGTCTGAAACTTGCCGAGTATGGTCTGCAATTTGCGATCTAACCTGAAGGCTCATTGCCCTGCAGTTTCGTTTATTTAGATGTGATGCCAACACTACCGTTTCCCGGGTCTGTAGGTACCCCAGGGCCTGCCTCCTCAGACACTCCTAAAGCACTAAACTGTATGCATGGAATTAAGCCAAGAACTTCCTGCCTTCTATGGTGAAGAGATTTAAGGAGAGCCAAGGCCATCGCTGCAGCAGTGGGCACTGTAACCGATAAAATGAGTACAGTATTTTCTGAATGTCTCAGACAACCCAATTACAACACTGCATACATACGCAAGCACATGCCTACACATAAGCACAAACACACAATACTGTAACAACTTGCCCACATTTAGTGTAGCATCACAAAGTCGACGAAGGAAACACAGATACAGTGTATGTACAAAGTGGCCATTTGAATGAAACATCTGATCGAAAAACAAAGATATCCATGTAGAGCCTTAATAGAGTGCTGAGGCCAGTGGTCTGAGAGACCATCTATGAAGGCCAGCACAGCACACACCGTTGTTGGGTGTGACCAAAAACATGCCCTATTGCCTTTGTCCCCCCAGTGCCAACGTTTACACACCGCACCAGGTACTTCATTTAAGGCTGAGTTGACGTAGGGGAGGCTGAGGACCACTTCAGATATTCCCCACGTATATTAGCCGTGGCCAGAAATCCAATTCAGTTCAATGGCTTCGTATTGCTATGCACAAACCACTACTTAACCACTCCCTACATCTGATACATCATACAGTCAAAGATCCCACGTATAGCCTTAACAGACTGTAAGGTCAAGTGCTGTTAGCAAGCACCTATGAAGACCGGCATGGCACACGACGGGTTGGGTGACCAGCACCACACCAGGCCGCCTTCGTCTCCCTAGTGGCGATGTTTTACACATTGCACCATGGACTCGTTTGAGGCCAAGTCAATCTAGGGGAGCTTAAGGACCGGTTTAAATAATCACCACTGCTATTGGTCGTGACCAGGACTCGAACTCGGGTCGCCGAGTTAGTACAATACATGTAATACACATCTTCTTCTTTGCGATTCTTCGAAGCACGATGGCTAGCTTCTGGACATCGTCGTCTTTCAGCTTGGCTTCGAAGTAATACACATGAAACTGCTCATAGACGCATGGTCAAGACTCAAACGTACGTCTCTACAACCCTGCCAAGTCAGGAGACGGGACAGAACTGCTGCCTTTCCACCCCTACATGAGAAACTATAGCTGTGCACACGTGCAACACACGCAGTTCATATGGAGAACATAGCACTTCGTTGCATTGTAAACCCCAGTGCTTGCTTTTGTCGAGAAAGTAGGGCTGTGTTATAGTAAACACCATGTATACCCAGCCCTTTGTCAGTCCACTGCTAGATGAAGGCCTCCCGACGCTGTGTCAGTCATGTGGGTCGTGTGACTATACTTTACCATGTAGGACACAGGGTTGGTTGTATCTAAGACTGCATTTACATTTAAATTAAGTTGAGCTTATGGATACCATGCCCAAGTTCGTATAACTTTCACTACTGTGGTAAAATATAGCCAGGAATCGACCTTTGTTTGAAAATATGATTCATATATACACGGTATATATGTATCCACCCATGTACATGGCTATTGAAAACAATTAGAGTAAGGATCTGAATACGGTACACTATGGTGCCGGCGTGCATTTGCTTTAACGAGCGTTAGAACACTACAATTGTGGGCCTAAACAGTGTAACTTCCACATTCATAACATAGGCAACCCAGTTACTCCATCAACCAACTAATACTGACTTCCCTTCCGTAAGTGGTGGGGCTCAATTTACCAACGCATGGAGATGTGCTAAAATCATGGTCAGATATACACCTTGAGCTTACATATAACATGCATAGAGTAGAATTGGAAATAGATCTGAAATAGAAGATGGTTATACCTACGGAAATGGGATGAAGCGGTGGCAAAGCTAGTTACCATGGTTAAAGTTAGCTGCAAGTGATGTTTCAACTGGTCCTAGGCACCCCCCCCCCCTTAACCAATTAGCACTGACACGACACAGAGGGAGGCATTCATACACCAGTGGATTAAGATACACAGTAACTTATTTACTTACGACTTTATGTGTTCAAAACATAAACCAGAAGTTGTGGAGTAGTAAGGCCACCGATTGTGAACCAAACGAGTTAAAAATATGAGCCAGGGTCAACTAGACCCCACTACCTTCACAGCAAATAAAATTAACACTTCCGACCTACTAAGGCTGCCAATACTGTGCGTGTTTATTCACTTATACGTGTGGGTTATCTAGGTACACGGTTTTCTTACCACAAGCCTAACACTCTTTGCAAATTTGATGTACTCTCTCTGGTAAAAACACCATTTTTTTCGAAGCACAAAAACGTTACATTCCAACTAATGCTGCTCTGCCAACTAAAGAGCAGTACTTTCGAACTTGCATATTACACGTTTACTTGAAAATACATAATTGTAGAAGCAAATTACAGGATGTAATTAGATACTGTAGACTCCTTTATTGACAGTGCCGTGATGGCTAATAAACCAGTCCTGAAAACACAAACAGTCCAGATCCCATCCATCCCAGTCTCATAACACAATGATGAGACGAATACTAATGACTGGCAGGGATTTGAACTCGGAATCAAATTTTTGGTAAAGTGCCTTCTTCTTTCGCCAGCTAACCTGGCAGTACCCTCGCCCTAATCTCATAAAACACGCTCTATGCATTTACATACATTTATCTAGATATAAAAACTGTGCAATTTGCACAGTATTGCATACTGGATCACATTCAATACACCACTCTAAGAGCATTGCAGTAATGAACCAGACCTACAATGCAGGGCCCCTAGGTCACCCTTTCTACCACGGACTCACATCTCACTCAACCTTAATCTTAAGCAATAACAATACTAACGGTGAGGATACTGATGCTGGGACAGTCAACTTCACCTGGTTGATGATTCAAAGGATCTATGTTTTGGAGGAAACATTGATGCTCCACTATACACTGTAAAATGCAGGCTCAACATAATTATTTACATATCCACAAGTGTGGATCATGTAGCCACACATACTGTATATATTTGCAAACACATAACTGAGCACAGTGTATAAACCAGCAAATAATTAACCATGTACCGTAACATATATTGCATTCTGTAGATACTACTGTACATAATTATAACGATTTCACGTAAATACGTAGAATTCAAACAGAATGACAGTCATGAGAGGTGTTTGTTGATAGCGGTGGTGATGGCACCGGTGTTGGTGGTGGTGAGGCTAGTGATGTTTGGTGGAGATGCTGACGATCGTGGTGATGATAATTGGTGGTGTTGATGGTGTCTTGTCTTTGTCTTGTTGATGGTGATGATGACGGTGGTGACGATGACACTGGTCGTCAAGATGATTATGGTGAGGGAGGCGACCCTAGCTGGTATAAGAAGGACCCATGATCCCAATGTTTGGTACCGAGTTCTGCTGTTCCACCAACTGAGTTAAATGTGGTATACATGGTTCATACAAGCCGTCATTTTATCACACAGCTCTAATTGTTCCAATTATTAACAGGGCGGAAACTTTTAAATGTAAACAATTGTACACATAGCTACACAACACGACATAAATAACACTGTAGCAGAGTAATTACGACCAGGCCCTGTAAGCCAGGGCCTATGGCCGTCTGCTCCATCGCTCCCTATACATCGGACACCCGAGCTGCTGCTAATGATGATAACTGTGGAGATAATGCTGATGACGCTGATGATCGATGACGATTGCGCTCATCTCTGACTCATAAGTCATAGATAGAGTAACGCAATTCCGAGTGACATTTTTTGAACGAGACGCTTGCTCGTACACCTCACAGCACGCAACCAAACCGTGACACATTCACAACAGAGCAATTGCGCACAGCACAGCATAGTATATCCACTACCAACACTGAATTAACCGATTCAAAACTACAAAAAATAATCACCCACAGAGCCTAGAAGCTTGGGCCTGCGGGATGTCTCCTCCCTCCTGCGGCTACACCGAGAACCCCCGTCATCCGCTACCGCCGCTGCTGAACATAATAATGCCGCTGCTGCTGAAGTATCTTACGCAGACGACAATAAACAACAAGAAGCGTCCCCCGCATTCCCCTTCACACCTGGTGCAGCGCGCTCAGCCCGTCCACGTTGGCGTAGTTGATGTCGGCGCCGCGTTCCAGCAGCGAGAGCACCTCCTCCGTGTCGCCGCTGGAGCAGGCGGCCAGGAACACGGCTCCGTCGTCAAACTTCACCTTGCTCTTCTTGCGACGCAGCACAGCCGTCTCCAGGTCGGTCTCGGAGCCGGCCCAGCGCTTCAGCTGCGCCGCCCGCTTCTGCTTGGCGCTGTCGGCCCGGGAGCGGTCATCCGCCGCCATTTTGGGGGCACCCCCTCTCTCCTCGTGTTGCCGAGTGTGGTGAGGGAGACCGAGGCGTCCTCTCTCTCTCGCTCCCTCCCGTGCCTGGCGTCTCTCCTTCCCCTCTCTCCCTGCCGCTCGCTCTCTCTCCCCGCCTGTGGTTGGGTGGGCGAGTCGTGGTAGGGGCTGGGTGGTCGCTTGTGTAGGTGGGTTTTGGTGGGCGTTCTCCGCGGGTGCGGGGTTTTTTTTCCGACGCGTGTTTGTCTGGCTCTCACTAACGCCCTCTATCTCCTGCTCAGTAACATTTACGCCTCACGACGAGGGCCTTCCGGGGTGCCTGTCGCTCTCCTCAACTAAGTTCCTCCCTCTACTCCCTAAATTAGCTCTCCCCGCATCTTACGTGCCTCCCTCCGGCTGCCTCTCCCTGCTTCTCTCCCGTCGCCCGGGTCCGTTCACCCGCGCCCGGCTCTCCCCTCTAGGTCCCACCCCACCGCACGCCTCTCCCTTCTCAGTTCCTCCCTCTCTCCAACTTGGTCCCACCCTTTGTCTCTCTCTCTCTCTCCCTCTAAATATCTCTCCATAACGCTCTCTCTCTCTAAGTTACTCCCTCTCTCTAAAGCACCTCCCCTTGTCTATGCCTTCTTACTGCCTTCCCTCAGTCGCCTCTTCCCTGGCTAACCTCCCTTATAAGTAGCTCCCTCTCAGCTCTCGTTTGCTGCTCTCCCCCCATTTCGGTTGCTCCCCTTCTTTGCCTCTCCCTGTGTCACTCCTCCGCCAAGTCCCTCGTTCAATCTTGATCCCCTCCTCCCGATGTCGCTAACGTTGATCCTCCCACAATATGCTCTTTACTCTCCCCTCGCTAAGGTGCTTCTGCTCTGTGTAGCATCAGGACTCGCACATCGACTTGCTTCCCCTCTTTGGTTAGTCTTTCTGTCTCCCCTTTTGCCAAGTCCTCATCTTCCTCCCTCTGTCACTTCTCGTTCGCTCCGTCGAACCTTTTCCTCCCTTTTTCATTTTCCTCCCGCTCATTTACACCCTTCCCTCTTAAGTTTGCTGTGCCGCAGGAATCCCGTAAAGAGCTTGCAAGCTCACTGGGTATTTTTCTGCTGTAATAATCAACATCTATCTAATAATAAACATCTATCTAATAATAAAATGTAGCTCCCTCCTCTGTTCTGACTCCCACTTTACAAACTCAGTTCAAACTGCCTTCCTTTTCACCAACTCACCAACCCGCGTTGACCAGCGTGGTGCAGTATGGTTAAATCATGAAACACCCCATGACCGGCACAGTGTGGGGACACCTTCTTCCAGCAGTGGATTGAGAAAGGCCTGCAAGTCATTTAATTTTACTTTATGGCAGAGGTCGTCTGCCTTTGCGTTGGAAATAAACCAGTGTTGACTGTCTACAAAGTGAGACTGATTTTGTTGACTGCAGAAGGATATATAAGCGAGTGGTTTGGTCCGTTTATTTTGTTTAACCAGCTGAGAACTCATAGAGACCAAGGTAGTCTAATTTGCCAGGGTAACCTGGGTAACCAACTGACAGGCATAGAATAACTATGGAAAGAAAAACGAACATTTCAAAATGACAGGTGATAAGGTCAATCAATCGCGAACCTGGATTTTTACTTCAGAATTTGTGACTGAGTAGAGTGTTTTAGCCACAGTGCCATCTGCCCGTGCGAAAGGCCACCCTATTGCAGTCCCACAACCTAAATAAGGCCCCCTATAAACCCACCACTACAAGGAAGGGTCCCTGTATTTTCCAACAGTTCGCATATCCCCGAGCCAATACGTTTCGTTTTGGAAAGGTTGGATATGATGACTTGACGTTATAGTATTGAGCTACAATAATATATAGTAAATCACGTACAATATCGAGTTGGGGGACTGGTGAGCACACTGCACCAGTCCCGGGAATTTACCCTCTCTTCGGGGGTCAAGGTAGAAGCGTTCACGTCGCGATCCCTGTCAGGTAATACTTGGTAATGCCTGCGAATTCTACCAAACACTTCGAGGCCGAGCTGAAAGACAACGATGTCCAGAAGCTGACCATCGTGCTTCGAAGAATCGCAAAGAAGAAGACCCTCTCTTCAACCCATAACGAGAGGCGTGGTGAAATATGGTCAAGCAATCCCCATTGAACAGCACGGCGTGATGAGGCCTCTCGTCCAGCAGTGGATTGACAAACGGCTGCAAAATTCTTTAATTTTGAAAATTGTTATTTTCCTATACATACAGTCGTTGTTGCCAGATGTAATTTTATACAATGGCAGCTGCTGTTCTCCATAGCCTTGGCTTGCTAACAGGCGGATTCATCCACGTATATTAGGGCCATGTTCAATTTTTCAAAAGTATTTATGAATCCACATACATTTCACGGGATTATAGGTACCTGCCTTTGGTAATCCGATTACAACAACACATTATTTAAATTTACATTGAATGATTTTCTCCCCAACGCTGTATATAGAAGAGGTCCAGTCTAAACGTAAGCGGCGCCATGGTCAAACAGAATTTAGCAACCGTTGAAAGTAAATCTCTTGTCCTAACACTGTCATTTGTTGTTATTTGTTATCCACAGTGTGGCATGTGTTACCTATCATATACTGTACATGTTTTATGGACATGCAGAACGGTTAGTGTACTATGCTATGAACCAAGTGACTTGAGTTCGATTACCAGCCACGGTTAATGTCAGCAGCGAGTAATATCTAAACATAATCCAAAATAATACATACCGCAAGTGCACCCTGCACTGGCCTAGACTGCCGTACTGTACTGTAGTCTATACATAGTACTATACTACCTCACCGATACACCTACGAGTAGCAGTTTTAGGGTATATAAGCAAACTAAGCCAAAGTTCATGACCCCAAGTCGTATATGTGGCCTCAGATTGATGAACAAATTGAGTGCCCCAAATGTCAGCTCCAATTCAGATCCTTATAGAAATTAAAGAGCTCATTTTAAGAACGCTTAAAATAATTTAAAGTTTAATTAGTCTATCACCAGCATTGTGACATATTGCGTTACGTCGGTTGTCCATCACGTCACGTTTGTAGTCATGGGACGCACCCAAGAATAATTTCTGCCATGGGCCCCCAGTGTGCTAGCGCCGCCACAGCTGCCTACAGCCCGTACCAGCCATTCCCCACACCTCACCACGGACACTATACTTGGAAAAGCCACAATCTAGCATTCCTCCCTGTCAGTGGGAATCCCTATCAGTTGTAACACAATACAGTACACCCTAACCACGGCCATAGACATTGAGAGGCATGTGTCACGTTTAAATGCCCTACAAATACAAGTAGATTTTGGATGATTGCTGATCGGGCCTACTATGTCTGTCATTTCAAGTAATGGGGCGAGACAATATGTCAAACAGGACACAGTACAGCAATGCACACCAATATTTATGGGGGAAACTGTTCTGCATGCCCTCTGATGGAATGCCCACTCACGAGTCAGGCCACCAGTCTTAAAAGGGCATCGCGTGGCCTTTATTTAAATGTTGTGACAGTAAACATGGAGACTTTATCGGTTAAAATCTCATGAAGTCTCATCCGTGCAGTTGAGCCCCGCCACACTCCCACCTATAGCAGTACGTTTCAACTGGCGGCGTTAATGCTGTAGGCAAAATGTTGCATCTTTTATGGCGACACTCTCCTTCATATATACACATACTTTAGACAATATTTACTGCAATTATCATGTGCTGTTTGTTTCCATCCAAAAGGACATCTCCCCTGTCACACTGAAGGTTAAAACCGACATGTGTCACTTCATCCCCTAGTACCTTTACAGGAAGTCTCAAGGGAGGTCAAAAGGTTAGTTATCTTGGAAATCAACATGAAAACAACCACTTCGTCCTCGTACATTGAACACCCTGTACAAATTCATTATAAGCACTGTACTACTGCATTTAAAAAAACCGCCCAAAATATGCTGTTAAAGCAAAAACGTTATTAATACAACTCTTGTAGCTAGAACACTTTTCCCTCAAACCTGTTGCTCTGTATGCCAGTTGCCGGTGAAAACGACATCCGTACGAAGCCTGCATCATTCTTACTTGCGTGGTTTTTGGATTTCGGTTTTAAACGATTTCCTTTTTTAACACTGAGAGCAATACTTGATTCTTAAATAGACGCCACAACGACATTGGTCCCTGCACGATTGCCGAACATGTCCACTGGCTGTGGGTTGACTGGCTATCATAGTTGTTATGGGGTCGATAAAACGAAAGTTCACGAGGTGGCCGTGTGGCTCAGGAGTCAGAGCACTGACGTTGCACCACTGTTCCACCACTTCGCCCGTATTTATTCATAGAGAATAACTCCTGTTCTTCGCAACCCTTTTATCTGTGCAGCGCTTTGTGACCCTCGGGTGAAAGGCGCTATATAAAACGCAATTATTATTATATATGACTCATTATCTGCCGGAACTTATATATCAACTTATACTTTCAGTCAATCTCTCTGCTCTGAGAAAGGACAATTGCTTAAAACGTCGAACTGCTATGTTTGTTGTAATCAGAAATAATTAAAGCAATGATTTGTTTTAAATATTTTATTTTTTATGTATACAATTGCCAACACGGTCTACATTTATTTGTAGCAAAACATGGTTTGACACGAAATATGTTATTCTAGACCAGCTTC
>JAZEWU010000004.1:4803776-4815279 GCA_036362915.1 Geotria australis | reverse complement strand
AGAGAGAACGACATGTCAACAACGACAGAGCATGAAAAGCAGCAACAATTTTTTGGGGTTTTTTTTTTATAATCCGAACTCTACAGCAAACCGCCTGGCTGCCTCCTCCACCTCTCTGTGCTTTCCTCATGCCTCTGAGTCGTTCTCTCGTCGAATGAGTACCTTCGACAGTGAATGAACATGTGCGTGTTATAATTTTTTTGTAATAAAAAATTATAATTATTATTAAGCAGCGGCTTGTTCATGCAGATTACGTCAACGGTGAAATCTCCCTGTGGGACGGCAGCGGCAGTAGCTGCCGTCGCCGCGTGCGTGACAGTGAGCGGGGGGGAGCGTCTGCACCATGGGTATGTGCGTCCGTTGTCCCGGATCTCGGTGCAGGGGAAGTGGTGCTTGACGTCCGGCTTGGACAGCCAGGTCTGCAGACTCACGACCTCCCTTCGCTCGTCGTCCGACGCCACCCCCTCCTCCATCTCGTCTGCACCAACGCCACGGTCACGTGCACGTCACGCGTGTACGCACGCACACGAACCCACATGCTCGTGATGTTTAATGTGAAAGCCCGCTCTCCCGTGCAGGCAAAATGGAAAACATACACTTCTTGTAAATCGGTGTAAAATGCATAAGTTTCAGGGCCAGATTGAAACGTGTAGGATTCGTCATCGCTGAGGTTGGAGGTTCGCAAAGCCAGACAGCGAGATATCTTACGGTTCAGCGTTGATGCCAAAAGCTGGATGCCAGAGAATTCCTTAGGATTGTGAGTTCACTGTTTTGCCACTGTACAACTGAACATAACCGTGGCTGTAAGAAAACCCGATACCAGCCTGTTGTTTTCCTCAAGTGCCAGGGGAAGGCTGTGTTCACGTACCACTCTCACACTCCTCCTCGTCAGCAATGCTGAACACAGGCTTGACTCCACGGTATGGCCGGCCATATCCTGGCCTGCATTATCAGACATCACCACCAACAAGCCAAAATAACCATATCACACCAGCAAACACCACCAATACCATCATCTCGCATCAGCATATCACGTAATCAGTGCAGCATCCCATCACCACACAACACGTTGCAACACACGTCAGCACACCATAAAAGTACACATCGACAACAATCACCCCACACTGGGATCTCCGCTATACCACAGCTTCACCACACCATCATCTCACACTGCCAGGAAATCATGTACGTAACGCCAATAAACACACACAAATACACACCCACCTCATATTTTCTGCACTAAGCCATGATCGACACATCTACCCAGAACAGTAAACAAGGTACGCCATACAAAACAGAGATGAAGAACTCCCCCATATCATATCAAATTCTATCACACACCATCACCCTTTAGTACAAAAATTGTGACTACACCTAGCAATGCTTCACTATTGCATGTACTTCATCCACAAAGTGTATCATTTTAATGTATTTCCATCAATAAAGGTCTCCTTAAAGGGAGATGTTTATTATTACAGCAGAAAATACCCAGTTAGCTTGCAAGCTCTGGATGCAGGATTCCAGCGACACAAACATAGGCTCAATATCTGAATAGCAGAAGACTTCAATAACAGATATACTAGATAGCAATATTATCACTGGAAAAAGTATGACTGTATTTTAAAAATTGTGGGTACAACCTTCCCATTTTGGACTTGGCTTGTAACACTAGTTTCTTATAAAAATGCAACACACTCGTCAATAACAATGACTTAAACGGAACAAAAAATCTACGTTAATTAAATGATGGTTTCCTGCCCAAACGAGCTAGATAAACCGAATGCCCCCCTCTGGTTTAACCATTGTTATGTTCTGATGACCCATAACCTATTCACCCCAAATGTTTGCTCACCTGCCCCCTCCCTCCCACATCTCACCACTTCCAAAACCTACGACCCACTCTACTCTACATTACCCAAACCCCACGCCTTGTGCCACATGACCCATGTGGCTCAATGACCCCCCACTTTCCCTGTATGTATCAAAGCCTCTGTCCCGTGACCCCAGTGTCCTGTGCCCCATGTCCCACCTGTCCCCTGGGGAGCCGGAGTTCTCCATGAGCCCCACGACGCGCTCCCTCACCTGGGCTGACTTGCTGCGCAGCGCTGACGTCATCTTTGTGACCAGAGACAAAACCCCTGGTGCCTCTCCTGCAACCTACTTCGACAAGGAGGCGCGGCGGGATGAGGAGTAGAACACGGGGGCAAGGGTAACGGGCACACAGGATACAGCGAAGGGACGGAGGCAGACGGAGCAAAAAAAGAAAGAATGAGGACAGAGTACGACACAAAGTTTGCTAAAAAACAAGAGCATGTCAAGACACAGTATGTGAGTAGCACGGTTAAAATAGCACAGGCACAGCGTGCACACACTGCGGAAACAGACGCCGAAACAACTCGAGAACAGGAAAGAGAAAAGGATGTAAAAATCGAATGTGCTCCATAACAGCTCTTCCCCAAACACTTCCTCCTTGTCTCCCAAGCGCAGCTGACTCTGCATGTCCTTCTCTAAGCCAACCCCAGGGAGGCAGGGAGGACATGCGGGATCTGTGGACGCTGATATGCCAGTGTCCCCTGCACATGCAATGTAGACCATGACACACGCCCCACTTGTCTTTGTCCAAAGTTATACACTTCTTATAAAACAATAACTGAATTAACTTTTTTATTAAAACTAAGAGCCTAGGAGTAGCCCAGGCGTGCAGGTCCCACAGGGCACAGATCGTAGGCTGTACAGGCCACACCACCCCATCGTGCGCCATGTTGGCCGTAACAGAAGTTTGTAAAGCCGGGCGGTCATAGGACAAGCCTGTAATCCAGCACTGTGGGTTTGTGAATCACACAAATGTTGAGAAACGGTTTTCCGTTGCATGTCGAGGTACTGTACCCAGGCTTGCCAGGAGATGACAGCACAACAAAGTGCGTACTAACATCATCTGTCCCTTCTGTAGGGCATAGAGTCCTGCCCCTCACATCTGTGGGTTTTGTTTTGGTGCTCTGATTTCCTCCTACATGTATAAACACTTGTAATCTGTAGCACCCTGTAAGTGTCCTGCTTACAGCGATCAAGGTAGAAGCGTTCACGTCACGATCCCTGTCAAGTAATACTTGGTATTACCTGCAAATTCTACCAAACACTTCGAAGCCGAGCTGAAAGACAACGATGTCCAGAAGCTCAACAGATGCCAGAAGCCCCTCAGTCTGGAGCAAGAAGAGAGGCCAATGCTCGCCTTTAAGGCCAGCACTGACTATTATATCTCTAAATGTTGAAGGGTTGTTTGCAACTAAAGAAGAACTTGTTGCAATGGGAAATTGTCATATAACCATCATGCTTCGAAGAATCGAATCGAATTCGAAGTGTCCTGCTTTGTGCTGTAGTGTCCTGTGGTGTGCTGTAGTGCAGCGAGGTGTGTACCGTGGAGGGACGCTGGCTGGAAAGCTCCGTGCTGATTATCCGCTCCTTGTCAGGGTTCTCATCCGCATCCACCTGCACATCCGCCAGGTACTGCTGCACAGCTGCACATTGTGTACGGCATCGTCGTACACAGCAAACCACAGGCCGTCAGTATCCCGTAATTAACGAGCAGATGCAATCAATCCATTAAGGTACGTGAAACAAAATTGGCTCTTTTGCACGAGGCGACAAATGTCACAGATTTATTTTAGTTAACAATTCATTTTATATAATCATCATTGTCATTGTGAGAAACCGCTTAATCCTGTGCTGGGTTGCGGTCAGCCGGAGCCTATCCCGTCACACACAGGACGCAAGTCAGGGCTACACATAATACTTGAATTAAATTTCACAAATAAAATAAATAAATCTAAATTGTGTACTGTGTTAAATTTGGCACAGTTGGCACAGTACGGAGCACAGTTGGTCCATCTGCCAGTCATCTCAGTCAGGCAACCCATGGCACCTGGGTCTGTCTCGTGACCTCCTGCCAGCGAGCCTTCAACACTTCATGTGGGGTCAAATTGCGCAATGCCTAGCACAAGCACCGTGGTGACATTACCGCCACTTAGTGGTGAATGGCGGTTATTATCGTGTGTAATTCCTTGCGCGTATTACGTTCTGTATTATGGGGCGCTGCATATTTATTGTGCAGTGCTCTCACCCCTGAATCCTCCACGTGATATGCTGACATACTCCTTGTGTTTCTGTAACACAATGAAAGCAAACACCCTGATACATTTGTACCACTTCACATGTTAATCTATAAACACTACCACACATTGACTACACATTGTCATCCTATACAATCACTCGAAAACACATACACATGCAACAAGACAATCTCACACGACACACAAGATGCCAATCTACAAAGTATATACACTACACAAAACCGTACACGCAAAGTCACATATTATATTATACTTTCATTGTAAGTTATGTGGGCTCACTCTTCAACATACCGGTGTGCTGAAGTAGTAACGAATTGGCACGTTTTCGTTCACGTGACAACCCTTTACTAATTGGCTGTGTCGGGTGGAGGCGGGTTTGCGACACTTATATATACCTTTACGTGACCTAACTCGTAAAAAGAGCTAGACTATGGATAACATTGGTCACGAAAGCCTTCGTGTTAAATTTATGCCAATGAAGTCACCAGCATACCAACTCCATACTTTATTTATATAAACCACTCACAAAAAAAACAACGTAAACTATACACAACATTATAACCATTTCCCAACAAAAAAAACCCCAAATTAAATTCGCCCCCTATCCTCCATATATTACCATACATACTGCACAACACCGCATATATGCCCACACATACAAGTTTGTATCCCTAACACAAAACAATGCTCAGAAATGCACACGCATTCCCCACACCACAGACATACTGAACCACACATTCCATACCATATATAATACCATCTCATGTGACATGTCATTCATAGAAAGCCCCTACATAGCACTCTATAACCAACACCCACACACACCACTGAACCACAAGCTGTCACCCCATACATAGGCAGCACAAACACCACCCTATACAGCACATAAAATAAACCATCCCATGTTAAAACGTACATACTAAACCACACACTCTGCACATATAGGTATCAATTCATCAACACTGATTAACTGGTAATGCGTCTCATCATGTCTGTAAGAATCAATATTTTTTCTATTTGTATGTATTACGTAAGGGATTCAACACGACACCTCGCGGCTGTTATTTTCACCATCATAATTAAGAAAATAATCTAATCGTGACCCTGAATTTGGTAGAAACTCATTGAAGCTCACAAAAATAACACCTCTTTGATAAACAATAACAATACGCACAACTCAAGTTAGAAGACACTGTACAACACTCCAAACTACACCCACTTACAACACCCCAAATAACACTCCACACCGAACACATCCCACACACACAATGCTCGTGGACTCACTTGGAGGAAGTGAGCGAGCACCATGTGCAGGTACATCTCGTCATCGTCTCCATGGTTCCCGGAGCCCATGAAGCACAGGTGCTCACCCCCGGCGACTGAGCCCGAAGACATGGCGACCGCCTGTGCCTCCAGCAGTGCCCGCACAGACACGGCGAATTCGGACGGGTTCTGCAGCATCTGCACCGCATCGCGCGCCGTAACATCCCACCAGGCGAGCGTTAAATGACGGTATATACGGTAGCAAGATAGACTAACTCGCGTTGCACCAACATTATCGCTGCCGACAAGAAGGGTGTGTACAATCTGAATTTAACTCGAAGGCTTTCATGACCAGTGTTATCCATAGTAAAGACGTTTCGCTGAGACTTCCACTCAGCTTCATGAGTGGAAGTCTCAGCGAAACGTCGGTACCATCTTTGAAGGTAAGTGCTGTGTGTGCTCGCTCGTTTTCTCCAACATATCGACGGGTACACAACTCTTGATTGTGAATGACCCCCTGTGCCACAGCGCCACCTGGCCAGATTACAACATCATTACAGCAGTGACATATCTGCTGATACACCCAACATATACACTATGCAACCACTGCGCTATCTAATGTGCCCACCAAATGCGGGTCGAGGTGGAAGGCGGTGGACAAGTGTGCTGCATTATACTGCTCAGCAGGACGGCAGTCAACCACGAAGAACCGTACACCCTCCTGTAACGACACACCGAAACGTCACTTGTACCATCGCCATACAGTACACTGACCACGCGACACATGGCATAGAACTCCACCACGCAACACACACACTCTACACCATCTTACAGCACTGCTCACACCGTCATATCACAGGGTGTATCAGTCACCCACGTGCCACACCGACACGACGCACTAACGTATCACTCCGCAGCTAGATGTGAGTAATGTTGTAAAAGCAAAATACAATGGTTTAGGAGTATGCACATGTACTTGGATTGTTAAAGCAATTATTAACAGTGAACTTGGTTCTTCATTAAATATACAATGTTAACACTAGCTATTGGTTCTTAAATGCAGGATGATGATGCTACAAAATTCGTCCAGATATGATGCATATTTCTTGTGGTAGTTGGTACTGTGGTCGTGCTTATTTTGTGATTGCAAAGCACAAGTGGTGTTGGGTAAAGCTCCCCTGGTGGTGTTAATAGTACAGTGTTGTACTGAGGAGCTGTACCTATGAAATCTGTGGTTGCTAGATGATTTTTTGCAAGCTAGTGAGACGACAACAGTTTTGGGTGGCTTTCGTAAAACTCGCTGCCCATGGTGATGTTTGTGTATAGAACTCCAGCGATTACTATAGCTGTGTGCAGTGCCTACAGTCAGGAATGTTGATGTGTTGCACATTACCCCATTGGCGTGCGCGTTGGCATTGAGGATTTCGGAGGCGCTCACTGGGAGGCACAGGGTTTGTGAGGCTCCTTCTCCCCCTCCTACCGCAGCCCTCACCGCGACCAGCGATCCCCCAAACACAGCCTGGAACTCCTGTACACCGCACAACACACAATCGACACAACATTAACTTACAGGCCACACCTATCTACAAGACACTCTCAAAACAATTTGGGCTGTGCATACTGTGGGCTGCGCTGAGTAGTGCCCGCGTGAGGTAGATTAATCAGCTTACAATTGGAAGGCGAAGAGTTCCTGCTTAGGGGTATTCAGCCAATCATCCCTCCGGGTCAATAAATCAAGCGCCACTTTATTAAAAATCAACATCGGTTGTCTTGGGTGTGCAAGATGCGCAATACACAAACACATACTCCAAGCAGCACACCCTCGATGCACACACCTTGCGGAAGGAGACAGGCGTGCGAGAGATGTAGTACTGTGCTAGGGAGCAGAAGTCCTCGATATCATCCTCCTGCAAGCCACACGGAGCCTGTTGGAGGAGTGCTGCAGGGAGACATGGAGATGTGTGGGCACAAAGCACAAACATCATTGGTCCACACAGTCATAAAACTCACTGATATTTTCTTTTGTTAACAGGCTAATAATAAATTGTAAATGATAATATCGGGGTCTGTGAGCTATGTCCGGTCACAAGCCTTCACTACTCCACCAATAAATTGTCGGGCCTGTAAATTCCATGAATAAGGCTTCGCTTTTCCACTTGCAGTATAAAGGTGTGTTGTGCTTTCTTCTTAGTAAGGCAACCATTCCACTAAAAACATCTGAAACTGCAGCCAGTGAGTTTTCAGAATATTAATCTGCATTAGAATGCATCAAGCCTTATGAAACCTGAGATGCAACCACTGCATAATACTGAATAAACACCACACGGTGCTAAATGAGCTTGTGAAGATTACGCGTGCAAGCTCACCTAAAATGTCTTCTCGGCTTCCATCCTGAAGAGCTAGAACACTCTCCCTGCAACAAAAATAACTCCTTGTTATCCTGCTGATACCAGAGCTGTCAGAGTCCCTACTAATGCCAAAAAAGCACTGGATTAACATCACACACATTCATCCACATTTATCTATTTAGTCTTGGCGCATTAGTGCCGACCACATCAGCTGATCTATGTTACGCTATTGTATGCATGGAATCACCATGTGCGTCACATGGCATAAAAAAGACATGCATTCACGACTCAAGGGCTCCATGACACTGCCACCAATGTCACGAGTCCAAATTAGTGTAATGTCGGTGTAATTGCTGTAAAGTTTTGCAAACATTCACTACAAAGGAATGCTCATTAATTCTTCCTAGCAAGTCTCAAGAGCCTCACTGAAGCGAAATGAGTAACAGAGATTGTTGATGTGCAATGTACATTCATTTGGTGCGTCACGTTTTTGCGGCTTGTGCCGACTGTGCTGTGGTTGCTGTGTGCTGCACGTACTTGGCATTGACGAGAATCACGAGAATGAGGAAGAACACGAGGAAGGGGTCGTTGAGCTGCAGGATCATGTCCCACATCGTTACAGCAACAGGAACCGTTAAGATGCTAGCAAACAAGCTGTCCAACTGCATCCATACACGCACACACGTGGTCACATGACACACATCATCTAACACGGGAAAGTGATACAAACAGAAATACACAGACTGCAGAATGTCTCTACATACTTCACACACAGATTAATACACTCATAATATATAACAAGCCAAACAGAACAACACACATGGACACACTAATGCCATTTTAAGGTTAATGTGCGTCATGAATTGACAGAAATATCTGTTTATAAACGACGTGTGTTGCGTTCAAGTGTCATTTGTTTTCTTGGTTAATGAGGTGTGTGTTTACATGTTGGCGTGTCAGCATGTGACATGTATGTGCTGTGATGCACATGTACGCACGCACCCATGTGCGTGCGAAGGCATCGGGTGAAATCTTCTTTGTCTCCAAAAAGGAGCACAGCCGTGGCTCGTGATACTGCAGCAGCAACCGCAGTGCATGCACAGCCTGTACACCATCCCTGGACATCATACACCACGTGCATGGTCAGGTTACACTGACATATCCATTAATCAGGAGCATTATTATTGGTAGATTACAAGATGTTTGGAGGGGGGCGAATACAATGCTAGTGCATCGTGCTGGCACCACAGAGATCATCTGCTTGAAAGCAGGTAGCCAACAACCCATAACAAAAAATTAACCCATGATTACACCATAAAGTGCCTTTCAAAGGTGGTTAAGAAATGTAAATTATTATATTGAGTTGATGGTCTCAGTCTCATCACCAAGTGACTGCACAACAAACCATTTAGAATTGAATGGGTATTTTTGTTTCATTTGGCTTATTCCAATTCTAATCATCAAACATGCTATGAGTATTCCTTATAGGGCAGAATTCGAATGCCATTATAGTAACTACAGACGTGACTATCATATTATCTTAAAGGGCCCTCATCTAACAAGGTGGTTTTCCAGGTCTGGCTGCATGTTGCACATTTCTTCTCTCAAGCTTTGACCCCGGCGCAGTGTGGTGCGGGCATCTTCAAAATGTAACTCTCAAAGATGCCCACAGCAGGCACACATGAGCGTGCGTGCACGTGGTTTACAGCGTACCTGGGTGTGTACTTTGTGTGCAACGCGTACAAGCAGCCGTAGGTATGCGCACGCGTCATGTTGAGTGTGAGTAACGGCCCGAGCAGGTGCACGAGACCGAATCCCTCCTCGTAGCGCACACCACGCGACTTCACGCAGAACGTCAGCACATCCTCCGCCAGGCTCAAAAGCGAGGCCTTGTCCTCTACGTCGGGCAGCGAGGCTGGGTGCACACACAAAACACATCGTGTAACACTGGCCAAACACATTCAGATCGAGTTACGCTCACTACTCTTACACAGGAGTTTGGATTTGGAGAGGCCATGGAAGGGAAAGTTGCCGTGAACGGTCAGGTTCTCACCAATAAGCCTCTCGCAGTCGGCATGAAGGGTCTCCTGCTCAGAGAGATCACATACCCCATCCCACGAGGCCAGTGCATCTGCCGTCCCACGCACACCCAGGCATGCCTGTATACACATCACAAAGAGGAGACCAAGTTATACATAGTCATAAGCCGGAATTGCAATGATTTATTAATTGTTCATAGGGCGAAACAATATTTAGTTGCATATATTTAGCAAAAGCTGACTCGCTAAATAAAGCAAGTTATTTTGTTGCATTAAACCTAGACAATACCGTAGCTAATCACTTGAATGTACAGGTCATTTCAAAGTGTGGCACATGACATCACAAAATTTGTGCATGTGGTGGTTTATGATGATTTTAAATTGTGTGTGGCGGTGAGGGAGTATTTTGTGATTTAATGGATAACTGCATAGTAACAAGTAGATGCATACCTGCCAGATACGGGCACGAAGATGTGCAGGCACTGGGTGTCCATGCAGGAGACTTTTCAACGTCTCCACATCCAGACCTGCCCCGCCTGAAAGTAACTCCTCGAGCTCCGCTAACCTAAAGCACAACATGCATCATCAATCCATGAAGCATTCTATTATATCTTTACAAGACAGTAATGTACTTCTGCATTGATGAGCAGAATAGCTCCTTGTTATATTTTCGTGACAGGTATTATCATAGAGTAACATAACATACATAAATTAATAATCACAAAATACATCAAACACTACACCAAAATTCACCACCACAAACCACTCTTAACCACCCTAAAAATATTGAGCTCTAAATTATACAATCATGTTCGCACACTTTTATACAATTTGTTGAAATCTCTACAACAGAGACTGAATTAAAATCCATAATCACACAATGCAGAACATGCACATAACTATCAAGCATAAAACAAAATGTGCAACCACTGCAGAAAATACAAACTCACCATAATCGCATAAACCACTACAAGAACCTATACGCTGAAAATATCAAAGTGTGTCCATGTTTCAGTGCTTGGGTTGTCAGTCAGTATTTATGCTGGAAGAAACCGTTGAACTATGTAGTTCTTCTTAACACTTGTCATGCGGGGAGGGGTACGCAAGCTACAACATCTCAGGGCAGCAGGGGCAAATTAGTCAGGACAATTAACCTAATTGTTTTGTATGGTGACACCTAAAACTACTTTGGACCCAAGAGTAATTTATCTAAGTGACAGAAATAGATACATTTTTTGACTGTACTTGGTGCATAATAGAAACTGAAGGCTGCTTAGGTACAATGTTTAGGGTCTTCTTTTAATGCAGATCTTTCCAGCTCAAACACGCGCGAGCTGCTCTCATTGACAGGACAGACTTAGGTGATGAAAACGTGGATGTCTTACGTGGGGAGCTATTAAGTTAGTGGGAGAGCTATACGTTTCTCAACCCAGTTAAAGTTGTGTTCAACTGTTTATCATACAAATTAGTTCAGGAGACATGCAATCAATACTGCACACGTGTCGTATAAAACAAAGTTCACGCACCAAATCTTTTGCTAACAAGTCTTGCGGTGCGCCGGAATTAAATTCGAGACAAGTTGATTGCGTATAACCAACTTCACTGAACAGTGCGGCGCTGCGTTGTGATGTGAATTAACAGCCGGCAGTGATCTACTTAAGATGTCAACGCATCTTTAACTTCAACTTTACAGCAGACGCTTTAATAATTTCCGAGCAGCAACAAA
>JAZEWU010000004.1:4787450-4803757 GCA_036362915.1 Geotria australis | reverse complement strand
GGCTTCGAAGTGTTTGGTAGAATTTGCAGGTAATACCAAGTATTACTTGACAGGGATCGCGACGTGAACGCTTCTACCTTGACCCCCTTTTTAGAATAACAAGATGATAATAAAATACTGAGGGCTTCCTGATTTTTATATAATACTATGGTGGGACAGATGACGTGGAAATTATAACAAGATAAAAATGAAAATATACGTAGATAACGTTAACAAACTGGATGATGAAATGCTAATAACGATATGGCGAAATCAACATATGATACTAAGAAGACATCGGAAACCTCTCTCCATGTCAACATAATTTAAAGGGACGGGTCCCCGCGGAACCCCGCTCTCGCCTATCTCCTGCCGGGATCCCCTCGCCTCCGCCGGTAGAGCTGCATAGGCCGCAATGAGTGTGTCGTACCATCCGCGTAGAGTCTCAAACGACCATATCAGCATATTTAATGCATTTCAACGATCGGTAAGAGGTGAATAAAATGGTAATAGCTATTTGCTATTTCTCCCCGGTGTCTTAAAATAATCTTGTTTTGAATTAACAGAACTTAGTACATTTCATAGTCCGGTTAAGTAGGCGGAAAGGTACGACAACGCCGATTGGCTGAGAGTGTCAAAGAGACGCACAAGAGGCGGCTTGCTATTGGCCCGTTACAGGCACATGACATAGCCTGACCAATAGCGGAGAGACCACCAACCCGAAGCATTCGTAAGCGACGTGGAAATTGTAAAGTTTATGTGAAACCATCACTTGGTCAAAATGACTTAAAAGTTGCTTCCCGGCAAGTTTGTCGCGCGTCTAGAGGCGACGTTCACGTCGAGTTCCCCGCAAAGTCAAGAAAATCCCGCGCGCTGCGCGCAGTGATGTTTACCAATCGCCTTGGGCGTCGCATTCCGCCATTGTGGTGACGCGCCGATGTTCCTGCGTGATTACGTCATCACGCACTCGCAGGTCTTTGCGTCATGACTTCGCACGTTCGGTTACGTCGCGTTTTGATAGGCGGCGAGGCGGACGTGACGTCTCTACGCACGCAGAACACCTGACGTTTCGGGCTTAACCCTATACAGTATACAGGGTTGCGGTGAGCCAGAACCTATCCCGGAAAACAGAGGGCGCAAGGCATGGCTATAACCATGATCGGACGCCAGTCCATCACAGGGCATCGGGGGCAATTTAGTCTGCAGGCCAATTAACCTATGCTGCAGCCTGTCTTTGGACTGTGGGAGGAAACCGGAGTGCCCGGCGAAAACCCACGCGGACACGGGGAGAGCATGCAAACTCCACACAGAAAGGCACCCGAGCCGGGATTCGAACCGGGGGTCTTCTTGCTGTGAGGCGCCAGCGCTATTCACCGCGCCACCGTGCAGCCTATTCATTCAATGTCGAATGTATTAATTCGGAGAGAACTACTCAGATGCGGGGGGGAAGGCAAGCCAGGTTAGCCGGCACCAACATTTTTCCACACACTGCGTCCTAGAAATGATGTTATCAGACAATTAATACCTTTGTTTTAGTTGTGGGAGGAAACCGGTGAACCGGGAGGAAACCTGTAAACCGAGAGGAAACCGACACAGAACAGGGGGACAGCACACAAACTCCACAGAGAAAAGGCACCCTAGGCAGGAATCGAACCGTCTCAAGCAGGATTTTCCTTCTTTGAGGCGCAGATGTTACCACTGCGCCAACCTGCCGCTCCTCAACGGCAACTATGAAGCCTACCTGTGTTTAAGCCCGCACCTTAACCTGCCGAGTGGTGATGTCAAAACGGGGAGGAGCTCGGCAGCAGCTCTCCTCTCTCTCCACCCCCACGGTTCGGACTCGCCTTACCGCCCTAGTCCCGGAACACGACCTAGGCCTGCGGTTGTTTAAACACCGGTGGGTTCGTCGTGTCTCGACTTCGTTGATCCAAAGGAGTGGTGATTAACCTCGCTTCGCGCGGGACAGGAGAAGCCCTTGTTGTTGGGGGCGGGAGATATTTACGGGGTTGGGAGGAAGAAGGAGGTTGGGTGGTGGAGGGAAGCTGTGTCGCAGAAGTTTGGTATCGGTTCTGGTCACACAGGTGAGAGACGACAACAAGGAGGCTCAACATGCGCGTCAATAACACTGTGTGTGTGGCATTGTAAGGGAAACGTTATTATAGGTGACGTTTCGAGCTGTGGTCCTTCTTCATAGCACGTAGAGAGAGGTCGGAGAGGTGGAGTGAGTCGGAGTTGGAGGCTGCACTTGCACCACGGGCCTGTTTAGTTACATTTTAAAACTGTTTCCTGATTAATAGTTTTAAATTGGGAAAATGGATGGGGCTACCTGCCAGTAGGTAATGAACAGATACGAACAGTTTTGCCAGCTTACGGGATTTTTGGTCGCTAGATGAAGCGACTTGCTGAATCTCTGGACTTTACCTGTATGCTTTAAGGATCACGTACCAGTTTAATACGAGTAAATGTTTCGTAAATTGGCTTGTTCACATGAGTCCTGATACGTATGAAGAAGGATAGTGCATCAGTTTGTTATATTTTATACTTGGTAAATTCACAGTAAGTCGGCATCTCGAAAAATCTGTCTCTAAGGATTTGACTATTCACCTCGTACATCTACCCAACCACCTTGACGCAGTAACCTGCCGCTTGTGTGTATAGCCTTTCAACTAAACCGAGAGAATATGTCTCTCTCCAATACAGTACATTCCTATGCCATGACAAGTGGTGTTTGTCTTAACACAAATCAAAGAACCACTTGTTGGCTTTCACAACAAGGTGGTACTAAATGGTCGTTTTATCGATCTCGGAGGAACGAATGTGATGGGGGTAGAGCTGAGTAGACCTCAAAACCCTCACCCGGGGTCGAACTCAAGATGGCCCTGTGATTAGGCAGTTAATGTGATTATGTACAAACTATTATGCCACGATAATAAACTGCGTTTGAAATAATCACAAGGAGGCATCGAAGTGTACAGAGGGGCGCCCTCTAATTACGTAATGTTTACGTGTATGCGGAAGACAAAGACGGCCGTGAACGTAAATGTATACTACAGAACGATATTATTTGTTGTGTCGCAGGAGTCCCGTAAAGAGCTTGCAAGCTCACTGGGTATTTTTCTGCTATAATCTTCTTTGCGATTCTTCGAAGCACGATGGTCAGCCTCTGGGACATCGTTGTCTTTCAGCTCGGCCTCGAAGTGTTTGGTAGAATTCGCAGGCAAATACCAAGTATTACCTGACAGGGATCGCGACGTGAACGCTTCTACCTTGACCCCCTCTGCTATAATAATAAACATATATCTATATTATTATATTAAGGGGCTGCGTTACAGGCAGAAGAGGGCCGTTCAGAAATTCCCAATTCCTGTATTGTACTGTATCATGCCCTCCCCAATGTCTGTGCTCCCACCCTCTCTCACTAACCAGTACTGACCGGCGTGGTGAAGTATGGTCATGTAATGTAACTCTGACGACCCACGTAGCCTGGGGAGGCTCTCATTCGGCAGTGGATTGACACAGGGTTGTAAATCACTCCATCCTGTGTTGTTTATTCAGCTTTCATGTTTGGGACTTTAGTAGTTTACAGATTTCTAGTATACAATCTATCCTGTCCATGAAAATTTGAATCACATATTTCATGCTCTTGCTGTTGTTGTTCTAGCTGTTACTGCTGCTGCCCGGGAGAGTTGCCGCGATGGCGCACAACGGACGCTCCTCTCGGTACCCGGACGAGTGGCAAGACCGAGACTCCAGGTGACGGATAACTCATTCATCTAGAAACGCGATAGTGTGTAGAGTCTACAGGAGTTACGTTTATGTACCTAGGAATGCCCCCACTGTGAGGCGAGTCCTTTATATGGATGTTTAGCCAGCTCCAATTTCACCAGTGTTTTGTTCGAGGAAACTGGAGTACCCAGGTAATATCTTCAGCAAGGGGTGGGGTTGGAGGGGTGGGAGTGACTGGTGTGGGGTAACACTGAAGACTGCCGAATTTGAGCTCACGAACCTATATTGTTTGTATTACCATCTGGCCACCGCGCAAAGCAAGCATTAACGAACATGCAGCCAAATCCGTTTTGGCCTCGGCTTTAGTGATTAGAAAGTGAACGCAACAGCATTTGTTAAGCTACACCTGGCAGTCATTAGGGATCGACTATTCTTACCAATTCACCATGCTGGTGGGTGAACGGAAGACCGGGGACCGATGCAGATGTCACACATCAGTGGTGTTTAAACATGGCCTGAAATTAAATGTATTACCAGGTTTATAGAGCAGTGTGCGCTAACCACTGTACCCTTCGCTGCCCCACCAGTATCTAGCATTGACTACTGTATTATGAAAGTCAAGTAAATGGGTGTCTCTGCTTAAATGGGCAATGGGGTGATGTTCGTCTGTATTGCCAACCCCATACCAGTGATGGAAATTGCAGATTACTATAGTGGGAGATTACCGGTCAAAGAACAACCACTTATTAATAATTAATCATAATAATAATTTGGGCTTGTGTAATAATTAATTATAATAATGAATTGGGCTTGTGTAATAAACACCTATTCATTGTCTTGATGCTCTCCATCACATTATTTGTGGACTGTATTGTGTATAAGGGAATACAATTAACTGTGTATAACCAAGTCACAAACTATATATAACTATATACCAATCTAAGTATGATCAAATCACCTGGCATTAGCCCAATTTCAGAAGCGAAGCAGAGTTGAGCCTAAATAGTGCTTGCTTGGGTGATCACCATGCCATAAACGGGTTGCCATAGGCAGCTGCCAGGCTACATGGTGGGCAGCAGCGGGCGGTCCAGCAAAATACATCGTGAAGTTTTATGAAATAGCACGCGTGGGGAGCCCCTCTTCCAACGGTGGTATTGACAACGGGCTGCACCGTGTAACGTGGTGCTGTGAGCGGTAGCCCAGTGATTAGCGCACTGGGCTACGAATCTTGCGACCCGAGGTCGAATCCCGCTCACGGCCAACACCAGTGACGATTTTCTGAACCGGTCCTGGGCCTCCCCGAGGTCGACTCAGCCTCAAATGAGTACCTAGTTGGGTGTGTAAACATCGCCACTCGGGAGACAAAGGCGACCGGGCGTGGTGCTGGTCACCTACCCCCTCGTGTGCTGTGCGGACCTTCATAGGTGCTCGCTAACGGCAATTACCCCAACAGTCTGTTAAGGCTATACGGGGGATCTTTGTCTTTGTTGCTGACATCTACCGTCTCTGGGCTGGCGAGTGTCGTGCAGGTACGACAGGCAGGACGGCGCGCACAGCGCGTACTCGAGCGGGTATGCCGAGGACGGAGAACCCCAACGCAGTAGCGGGGGGCCGCTGAACTGCAAGTGCTGCCAAAACGTCTGCACGAGGCGAGGTGAGGGCCCGTGTATGTTTTGACACTTGAGTAATAAGTGGGCGGCAAGGAGGTCATCGTTGCAGCTGTGTGAACTGTGTGCTTGGATATGTGTGGCTGCCTCATCTCCAGGCAGGTGAGGACGGAGAACCCCACCTTACTCACACTCAGGTGAGTCCCCCCCCCCCATGCATGACTTACGTAACGCATATTGTTGTTTAGAGTCATGCCCACTGTAAAGGAAGTCATGTAAAACTGGTTTCGGTGCATTAGACGCATCATAAGGAGGCATCGCTATAGCTTCTTTAGTGTTCAGTAAACTAAGGCAGAAACGAAATACCTAGTACGTGCTTTGAGTAGTCTTTTCTAACACATTACTGTCATATCGGTGTCTTGTAGACATTGTTAAGTCTTAATTCTTCAGGGCACAGATATGTCTGTCACTATGCATGCGTGTACGCATGTTGGGCTTAGCAATGGAGGAGCTTGGAAAATAACCAATGCTACCACATGTGATGACATGTCTGTCTGAGACAATGTGCCTCTCACCGCGATCAGTGTAGTGGAATATGTATCATTTGGGTGGGTTCGCTTCGCCCATCATCCCTCCGCCGTTCCTAAAATGAGTACCACTTTGTGAGATTCAACAGTGACTGTTTATTGTCCTATGGAAAATTTACAAATTCCACCACTGGCTGCGGGCCACCAATGGCGACAAGTGTCGCCCCAGCGCTCATTTCCGAAGCGAGACGTTTTGACTTTGACGTCGTGATCTTGCGCTGAATATAAAGCCGTTTATTTGCTTCAGCATATAGCGCCACATTTCACTGGAAATTCAGTCATCAATATTTCTGATTTTAAAATGGGATAATTAACATGGCCCTTTAAAGGATATTTAGTCAATTGCTATCAAATTTCCCAATGTTTTTCAGAAACTAAGCAGTTCACCACTTTCATTGGTTAATTTGACTGTTTTAGGTTCTAATACATTGACAGTGATAGATATGGTTAGTTTTTTTGGTTTGGTGATGTCATGAGTTATATCGTAGCGGGTTGTCTGTTGTTCAGACAGAGTATTATATATTAACTCTCACGTTACTAATGCTACCAGTCATCATTCACTGCTTCCCGGGCGTTCCCAGGCCAGCCGAAGGATATAATCCCTCCAGCGTGTCCTGTTTGGTGCCAACCAGGAGCTGTATTCATAGCGCGTACCTCATTTCTCTCGCACAGGAGTCCTGAAGCTCGCGGAGATCTTGGTGAGCCTGATGACGCTCATCTGCGTGGCGGCCTCCCAGGCCTCCACGGCGGGACACACGGCCATGGGGGGGCTCAACCTTGCGTCGTCGAGCATAAACAACATGCCCTACAGCCCCTTCCAGGGCACCGAGATGCAGCAGGTGCAGGAGCTCGACCGGGCATACAGCCAGATGCGCTCGCCGGCCGTGTACGGCGGCGTGGCCGTGTGCATCACGCTGTTCGGCCTGACGCTCGGCATGCTCGTGGGCGGCACCAAGCAGGGCCTGCGCGGCTCCCGCGGGTGGATGGTCGCCGACCTGGCGTTCTCCTTGGTGGCGTGCGTCGTCAGCGTGGTCGGCGTGGCCCTCTACCTGATGGTGGTCATCAACGTGAACGCCACGGACACGTGCAAGAAGCGCGAGCGGGTCTACGCCGGGCGCGGATACTCGTGGATGAACTGCTCCGTGCAGGGCGGGGACGCCGCCACGGCGCTCTTCGGCATAATCATGGCCATCCTGTACGCCGTGAGCTCCGTGTTCGCAGCCCTAAAGCTGCGCCACTTGCAGCGGCACAACAGGAAGGCGCGCGTTGCGAACGGGCACGGCGGCGGCGGTGGTGAGAGTGCCATGCCCATGACGCGGTCACCCGAAAGCAGTTACCGGGTGTCGGAGCCATCGACGGCGCTGTGCCGGAGCGAGCCGCCCCCGGCGCCGAAGCCGCAGCCAGACCGACCCAGGCGTTCTCGAAATCACTCGCGCGAAAACGACCTGTATGTGTAGCATCGGACCCTATTGTACGATGGCTTTTCATAGAGACATTTCATCTTAGAACAAAAATACAAAAAATTCTTCTCCATGATAAAGTGAGCAAGAGGGCGACACTCAGTGATGTCACTAGTAGCCCTGAGATAGCTAGATATCCTACATTCCTAAGCATTGGGCTGTTTTCATGCCAGACCAATCATTGTTGACCTCTCACAAAGTGGAACTTAAATAATCTGCCCCAGAAGGATGAGAGACTGATTTGATCCCAAACTGAGAGATTTCAACTCAATACATTTTCGAGTGTTGAGTGCTCTCACCAGTGGCAGAAAAAAATATATTGTATTCATGTAGGTTTTCATGGCTCAGTGTATACGAATTTCTCTGCATAGCTGTTCTTCAGAACGCCTGATGATGCCTCCTGGGGGAGGCGGAACGTCGCAAAGGAGAGACGAAACACTCAACACGGCTATCTTCCCGAAAGAGCAGCTATGGAGAGCATGTCTCAATATTGTCGTTTTTCAAAGTTAGAGCATGGTTATTTTTACTTGTGTATGTTTAACGTATGCTTTTAAGTAGTATTAAAAGTTATTTTTTTAACTGACGATCCAAAGAGAGGATAGCCATCCAATCGGTACAAGTGCCATACATAGTGCATGTTTGCAGTCAAATGTTAACTTTCTGAGGAAAGTTACTAATCTTGTTCGAAATTACAAAAGCTTTCCATTTGTTAACATTAAATCATTCACAAGAGAAGACTTATGTTTGCCAGAATTCTAACAAAAGTCTCACGTTTGCAAATTATCTGTCGTTAAAGTGATTAAGCTTATGACCACATCACCTTGAATATACCCTGTCTCCTCAGAGCTCAGAAACTAGGCAGGGTTGAACCCTGATGATATTTGGGTGGATGACCATCTTGCTTAAAACACTGTGGAGTGAAGCAAAGTCTGTTAACCCCCATGACCAGCACGGTGTGAGGGGGACCCTCAACCAAAAGTGGATTGACAAAAGGGCTGTATGTGAAAAACGTGTTGACTTGGATGTAATTAAGGTCCTCAGAGAACGATAAGTTAATGTGTAATATTGCATTTGTATTTTTGTATTACTGCATTTACAACGGGCTTTTGTGTTCTTATGCATACAAGTGTGAAAATTGAGCCATTTTCATTTTCCAGGGGCAAAGCAAGTTTCTCATTTTCCCATCAAGCACACTGGTTATTTTTGGTGCCGGATTGTACAGTGCCTACAAATGCCCGTTTCAAAGGGCACATGCTATTCTGTTAGAATTATCGCGATAATTGTCACGATCCGTCATATCAGAAAGTGAAAAATGATATTGCTGCAACCATAGTTATCTACTTTGCGGTGGTAATAATGATGTTGATTTGAGATTGCAACCTCCTATACACCGGGGTGTCACTGAGCACCTAGTATCACATCTCAACACATTTGAAAGGGTACTTACTCTCAGTTGCAGCTGTTGCTGTGGGCACAGGGTGACTGGGCACCTGGCTTGAAAATGAGTAGCTCGCTACTGACTGCGCACGCTGTTCGTTGCAATGGCATGGCGTGCATGACTAATCCCAACTAGCCATGCAGCTTGCTAAAGGCGGTGAAGGTGGGGAGCATAGACGTTGGCACATTGTATAGTCGACAATGGATTTTGCTGCACTGACCTCTGCTAGCAGCACAGCTTATGTCGGGTTTGAAATTTGTAAATACTGTCTTGTACTTAAAACACATTTTTTGTAATATGCATTCATTAAGTTGCAACTGTTAGACTTTACCCTCATTTATGGGAAAATATATTTCATGACGTTAACTACTATGACAATATGGTTGGATCTTAAGCACCATTATGGCTAATTTTAACTAATAAATATTGGTGAACTGTAAGCAATATTTTACTGTAAACTTTACTTGACTCGTGTATCATTGTGAATACGTGCATGACCGCACGAATTTTTTTGTGCGCGTCAGAATATGTGTCGCAGAGTGTGTGGCTTGTCGCGCGATACGAAACTCCAGGTTCTCTCGGCCACAGTTATGCGCTCCCTCCTTTGGTAAGCGCCTCTCACAGGCGATGCTATATATTGTCTGGGTGTTGGAGCTAGCATTCCCAGCCATTGCATGCATTAGAGTAGTACCTGATTTGGTGTATCCATATGATCAACGGAATTCTCATGCACATTCTCCAGACTGTCGAAGAGTCCTCTGCCCTCAGAAAACGCAACACAGGAACTCATCATTTAATTAACTTTCAGAGTTTAGATGCAGAAAGCAGCACGAAACTCTTTAGGTATCAAAGGTTATTTTAATAATAAATCCACAAACAGAATTAATTTCTGTTCGCAGTGAGATGTTGCCACCCCTCATAACTTCCATCTTAAATTCATGGAAGTTAATGTAACTTTTTAAAAGCCCAATGAGTTAACCTTGAGTGACCCTCTAATATAACTTCTGCTGCAATGGATGTCTTAACTATGCAATAATGACAAGAGCTAATTATATATACATAGAGAGTGTCCTTTATCAATGTTTCACCTGGATGTGTACAAGGAGACAGGGACACGTAGGAAACCAGGCATCTGCGAGTAATCTGGTTCTGGATTTGGGTCACTGCACACTCAACCGAAAATAAATCATGTGCTGGTTGACTGGTGAGACAGATTTACATTGGGCGAGGGTACGATGGACCAACTCCAGCACCGGCTTACCGGGCAAATTCCCGACTGATCAGTGGCTCCATCCAACCGTCATCACCGCCCATTCAGGTCACCACCCCAGTGGTCACGTCCGTAATTCCCTGAGGCTCTGGATCACTTCCTTGGCAATCGCGAGATACGCTTCGGCCTGAGACACACGCAGAGTGTACACATTATACACAAAAACACAGCAGGCACATACTGCAAAGAAAACATAATTCAGCAGGCAGGCAGATAAGGATTCACCCACCAGCACCTTGCAATGCCATAAGTGTAATTTGTATTGTCGCATGTGGTTCTCTCTTGTTCTTTCCCTTTTCTTGCCATTAGCCAAATGGTGAAATCTGCATGAATTGTGCAAGACCAGACAATTCTTACAGTGACTGATTCTTACGTGCACAATTCTATGCCTGTTTTTCGAGTGCAAAATACATTTCAATCGATTAATCGTTATACGTATAGTGTGCATTGAACAGGGTGTGTGTTCAAACAAGACAATGGTGGCGCTCATCTCTGTTCATGGCCCAGAGTGGGTGGTGGAATTTCCGTATTTATTGCCTGGGCACAGCCTCTTAGTAGGATTAGCGGCGTATCCGTGGAGAGGAATCCTACATAGGATTCTGCAATGACGGCACATTGAAATAATGACCAACACTCAATGAAGCCATGCACGGAGGTGTGTTCTCACCTCTGGGCTCCCTGGATTAGAGATGACAATTGGCTTCCCACTATCTGATGACTCCCTGATGCTGACGTGTAAAGGTACCTCACCTGGACACACCCAACAAAGCATCACAATACACCGGTTAGCACACCACACAACCCCACCCGACAACACCACGCAGTATACACTCAACATCACCACACAATGCATCACATACACCACTGAATAACACCGCACACAGCCAACAACATGTTTAAAGGGGCCGTGTGAGTTCATGTCAGAAATCCTCACCTAAAAAGTGGAGACCGAGGCTGCTGGCCATTTGCCTTGCCCCTTTGGCTCCGAATATGTGTGTGTGATGTCCGCACGCGGGACACGTGAACACACTCATGTTCTCCACAACCCCTAGAACCTGCATGCGAATGCACAGAAACATATGTACACAGGAACACATCCATATGGGAACACAAACACAAAGATACCCCGTTTGGACTTAACAGACTGTTGAGGCAAGTGCTGTTGGCAAACGTCAATGAACGTCGGCATGGCACACAAGGGAGTGGGTGGCCAACACCACACCTGGCCGGCTTTCTCTCCCTAGTGGCGATGTTTACAAATTGCACCAGGTGAGGTGGAGTCGACCTAGCGGAGGCTCAGGACTCGATCAAATAATCGTCACTGGTGCTGGCAGTGAGCTAGAATTGAACTTGGGTCGCTCGGTTCACCGTGCACCGCTACACTACTGCTCCCCACAGAAACACAACTCACGAACACACACACACCACTGTGCTTCTGTCATGCACTTCGAGACCACGTGAAGCATCGAAGGCTCCCTGGCAGAAGGTTACACGACAGACCCAGGTGTTATGGGTTAACTGAGCATCATTCATACCTGTGTCCCCATGTGTTTGTGTCTCTGTCCCCTGTCACCTCATATCTGTGTGTCTGCATGTCACCGTGTTTTGTTATGTCTATTAATCGCTGTCTTTTTTTATTTTCCTCTGTAACCGCCATGCCTCGTGTGCCCTTGCCATTGTGTTCCCGTGACCCCGCATCACTTTGTGCTTTTGTGCAGCTGTGTGTCCCACGTATTTGTGTGAATTGGCATGTGTCGGTGCCTATTGATCTACGGGTCCCCCATGTCTTACAGGAACATCCACTTTCTTAAACATCTCAGCTCCGCGCCTCGCATCCATCAATGCCAGGTCCTGGGGTGTGGATACGATGACGGCACCTACAGAGTCCCAGGGACACGCAGTCAAGGGAACACGGAGTCACCGGGACATTGACTCATCAAGGGGACATGGGGTTACGAAATCAAGGCGACACGGGGACACCGAGGCATGGAGATACGGAGGCACAGGGACACAGGGATATAGGGACACTGAGTCACAAGGACACCATGTTATGTGGTAAGTGTGTGCGCTTCGTGGTAAGTGTGGTGTGCTGGTGAGTGAGTGGTTTGGTTGTAAGTGTGGTGTGCTGGTGAGTGTGTGGTTTGGTGGTAAGTGTGGGGGAGGTCACCTTGGAGGTGAAGGAGCTGGGACAGGGAGAGCTGCACGTCGCCAGTTCCAGGTGGCAAATCCACAACCAGGTATTCCAGCTGCCCCCACGCCACCTATAACATCCCGGCAACCGCCATCTCGTCACGCTGCACCATTCCTCGAAAACAACCGCCAACATTGTCTCCTCTCGTGTCTCCATGTATGACTGTTGCTGTGTGTCTCCTCTTCTGATCTCCACTGTCCCATACATCTTAGTCTCTGGGTATTTTTGTGTTTCCATGTCTCTCTGTGCTTCTCTATGTTGCCATGTTTAAGTGTGTCTGTGTGCCCAAGTCTACGTGACCCCAACTGTGTCTCCAAGTCTCTGTGCCTTATGTCTCTACTTTTTTGTCTCCTTATGTTACCCCCCACGCATCTCTGAATAACTGTGTCTCCGTATCTCATGCCTTCATATACCTGCTGTGGAGAAGCAGACCATACTATGGAACACTGCCTTGTCTGTGCTCTACTACCCAACCTCTGCAGCTCAAAAGACCTTGCGGAGTTCAATGAAAATGCAAGGGGCTGTGTAAGAAAATGGGAAACTGTAATTTAACATCGCGCTTCGAAGAATCGCAAAGAAGATATACCTGCTTCCTTTGCAGGAATTCCGCAAAGAACTTTCAAACTCACTGGGCATTTTCTGCTGTAATAATAATAATAATTCAATATAATAAACATCTATCTATCTTGTGTTGCATGTGTATGTAAGACTGTGTCTCTATATTCCCGTTTATACATCGGCTCGAGTATCCCGCGTGTATGTCGCTCACCTTTCGGATAAGTCTCTCCACCGCTGACATCACCATGAGGCCTCTCCACACCAAGGGCGCTCCTTCCTCCATTAGGAACCCCATGGACATGCTTGCGTACGCATGAGCAAAAAACAAAACAGACTCTCTTGCTTTTATAACATCCACCATATGTATAAAGCATCCACCTAAATGCACACATACATAAACATGAAAATAGACATAAATGAATGTACACACATGAACACAAGCACACTTACCATGGAATTCCAAAGTTGACCAACGGTTTCATGAAATTATCTGTAACAAAAGCAGCAGCAGCATTATCGCTAACTTCCACATCGTGCCATTTTGTTTCAGGTATTTTTGCTGTTGTTGTCAAACGTAGTATTTTATCTTGGAAACTGGGTCGCAAGGTACTGCTCTTTTTAACGCTACCGCAGGATATTTGAAACCCACGTTACAGTGCAATCATGTTGATTTAAAGCACAATGCACAATCAAAACGTTTGAATTTGTGATGTCCATCTCGCCTAAATGACAGTATTAGTTGTTTAAGGTAACATGAAACGACCTAACAGGTGGGCCATGAGAAGCCTACCATCTCTCACCCATATTGCTGTACGCACAAACAGAATTGAAAACATTCTCAGGTGTCTGGTGGTAATCCCACTGCCAACTTGGTGAAAACTGGCTCGAAGCCGAGAAAATTGCAAACTGTGTCAATTTAACCTTGAGCTGCAAACATTGCGTCGCCCACGCAGTTAATACTTTGAATCTCGATGAACGCTCGGCTAAATCGACAATGCCGGGTGTGTGGCCTGGTGCTCCTACCTGCTGTGAGCTCTGGCTGCCCCTTGAGATTCATGAGACGAGGGAGCGACGGGCCAAACACGTCGAGGTCAAGGAGACCCACACGCCCACCCTGCAACAGACAAAACACCAACCGCAGCATGAACAGCATCACCGTCAAACACACAGACGTTGCCTGGGTTTCGCTCAGACTGCAACAACAAGACCCAATCATTCATCTCACATCAGCCCGATTGGATTTATGTGGATGAGAGGTAGGTGTATTATTGTAAATAGGTAACGAGCATTAGTTTGCGGTGAGTATGCAATTGGTGAGTGTTCATGAGTGGTTTACAAGGCTGGGTGGGTGGTTAGATGAATGTGTGAGGGGTGAGTCTGGGTGGCGAGCTTGAATGGGTGAGTTTAAGTTTTAAGTAGGAATGGTGAAAAATGTATTACAGCGAACATGTTTGTCAGTTTTCGTTCTCACGAGTGGTGCATATTAGTGGTGAGTGCGAGTGTGTACGTGTTGGTTTTGTGTCATAAATTATGTAACTGTTCAAGGGAATGAGTGGGGAGTAGGGAGTTTTGTGAGTGGTGAGTGACAGTAAAGTGGAGGTAATGTGTCGGTAAGGAGTGAGGGTTTTTTTTCTAAATAAGTGATGAATGTGGGCTTGTGAGCGTGGGCAAAAAGTGGGAGCGACGAGTGACGTGTGTATGAGTGAGTGGTTGGGTGTTGAGATCCTCACATCTGTCACAGCCTGCAAGCCCAGTGCCAGGTTAACTGAGGGGAAGAAAAAATACTTATTAGGCCTCTCTTTACCCACGGTAACAAGCATTTGCACTTGTGTGTACGTGAACATATGAACATATGCACAGTTGTGTGTACATTTATTTTCTGTTGCTTTGGTTTTTTATTGTTTTTTCTTTCCCTGTTGACATGCCGTCCTCTTCGCGGCCCTTGTGCAGCGCTTTGTGACCCTCGGGTGAAAGGCGCTATATAAATTGAAATTATTATTATTATTATTACATAAATTCCACACTCTTCTTCTTCTTTGCGATTCTTCGAAGCGCGATGTTAAATTACAGTTTCCCATTTTCTTACACAGCCCCTTGCATTTTCATTGAACTCCGCAAGGTCTTTTGAGCTGCAGAGGTTGGGTAGTAGAGCACAGACAAGGCAGTGTTCCATAGTAAATTCCACACTGATAAAATGAACGAGCAGATATGACACATCCTCCATATATCTGTCCCTCTACAAAAAGAGTAGTGTATTGTCACACTTTCCGTTAACCACAAGGCCTTCTGTGAGTGCATCATTTCAGCAGGATTGGTTCAACACAAGCAGACACTGCATCGATTTCGACAGTTTCTCATCAGCAGTCGGGCTTGCGTGAACCAATATGCTGATAAAATAACAGATAGTATAGAAAAGGACCCTTTTTTTTAGGTATGGGTCCTAGTTCGACACGAAATAATCCATGGCAATGACGATGATTATTCTGAGTGAGGATGTGTGTGTAGCAGTGGTTCATCTACCAGTCATCTCAGTCAGTTAACCAACAGAACTTGGGTCTATTCCGTGACCTTGTCAACGGCGAGCATTCTATACTTCACGTGGCCGCAAAGTGCACCTAGCCTGGCACAGGCTGGTGGTGTTTGTGTAGGCACACTATGACTGTGAGAGCGTACTGGCCAGTGTTGACTTGCCCACGCCGCCCTTGCCGGACGCCACACACAGCACTCGTTTAACCCCGGGCACCGCGCGCCTCCGGGGGAGACCCCGCGCCTGCAGCTCCCGCTGGTGGTCGGTGACCTATGACACGGGGACACACGGGAAGGCATCGAGCCAAATTTGGACACGGAGAAGAGACGCGGGGAGACGCGGAGACACAGAGGACACTCTTGGAGACATTATATGGGGAGATAAGCGGTCACTTATGTCTTGTGCAATGCTGTGCGTAAATGTTTACTTTAGGTTTTTGTGGTTCGTTGTGCTAACGTGTGAATTTTATATTAAATTTATTGTCAATTCGCGTCGCATGACGAGTTTGAAACCACTTCAAATTTCTTGCTAATTGGCCAATGGGCTGAAAACGTTTAACTTTTGATCTCATGTTATATTTACACGGATAGACGAGGCGGTTTAGATGGTTCTCGCCACTTATGTTGACCGTGGCTGGGAATCGTAATGCTGGCAGCCGAGTTCATAGCGCAGCACTATTAAGCATTGCACCACCGATGACCCCAGCAACTCACGGAATTTGTGTAATGAACAGAACGGTCCAGCACTGAACGCACACGTGACACCAAACACGTGGTTTAAATGTCCTCCGCGAGAAATACAAGGTTTAAATGTCCCCTTACAAAGAAGGCGAGCACATTCATGGAGCCCGCAAACGCACGTGTTAATCCCCCTTCTTCTTCTTTGCGATTCTTCGAAGCGCGATGTTAAATTACAGTTTCCCATTTTCTTACACAGCCCCTTGCATTTTCATTGAACTCCGCAA
>JAZEWU010000004.1:4721030-4786149 GCA_036362915.1 Geotria australis | reverse complement strand
TCTGTTGTTTCCACCAGGTTTTGCCATTTGTGTTGCCGGTGTTCTGATAGAGATGTCATAAGTCTCTCGCCTACTTCGATGGTACTTTCAGCAAAGGTTAATCCCCCTACAAAGATGTCAGCTACTACGTCCCCCCCTCCCGCCCCTTACAAAGATGGCGACCGCACATGCAATTTCACAGCCGCACATCACCGACCTGAGCGAGACCCCTCACGCCCAGGGCGCGCGCGAGCGGGCGAGGCGCCGCGAGCCACATTCCCGCGCTTTCTCCTCACGCCGCCTCGGGTGCCCACGGGACTCTGCGAAGTGAGGGATGGGTTTGAAGTTTATGCGGCGCGTTTCTCTGTTAGGCAAGCGACGTTCGAACCAAACACAGCGGCTTCGGCGCAAAGAATTAACATCACGTGTTGTGTGCAGGCGGATGTCACTTGGCCTGTCGTCACACTTCCAGACAACAGTGGTGATTGACGTCATCCGATCAGACTAACCAGCGCTGAAGACGCCCTCCGAGTCAATAGATATTTAGATAGATGATAGGATAGATGGATGCTTATTATTACAGCAGAAAAATACCCAGTGAGCTTGCAAGCTCTGCGATACAACAATACATGCGCGCACACCCCCCCCCTCGGCATTTATTTGCCCTAATTCATTCATGTAATTTAACTCACAGTTAAGCGACCACGACGAGTGTGATGTTGAGGACTCAAACGTCGTGCGGTTACGCTTTCTGTTCGTTTCTGCGACAAGTCAAATAAATATGTGGCAAGCTTTTACGCAGGTATAGGACAGTACGACGTCCCCGTGTGACCGCGTGACGTCATCACAAATGCCAGCGGATCCGGTTCCCACGCTGTCGCTATAAGATTCGGTTCCTGGGATCCGGATCGTTGACCCGGTCGCCACGTCCAGCGGCCGCGTGTGGATAGCGGGTAAGTGATCCCATCAACAACACCAACATTCGCATCGCTAAAACCGCACTATCAACAACATCGCCACTCACTAACAACGCACTGTCAATAACATTCCCGTCACTAACTTCACTAGCAGCTATCGACCCCAGCAACAACGACACTCGCGAGCATCGCGAACACCGGACTATCAACAACATCAACACTCACTCTTCTTCTTTGCGATTCTTCGAAGCAGCACGATGGTCAGCCTCTGGACATCGTTGTCTTTCAGCTCCTCGGCCTCGAAGTGTTTGGTAGAATTCGCAGGCAACAACACCAAGTATTACATGACAGGGATCGCGACGTGAACGCTCCTACCTTGACCCCCAACACTCAGTAACTCCGCACTATCAACAACACTGACATCGTCAACACCGCACTATCAACAACATTCACATCACTAACGCTTCACAATCAACAACATTCAAATCACTGACACTTCACTATCAACAACATTCACATCACGAATACTTCGCTATCTTTATTCAATCAACGTCATCAGCGTTACAAGATATCACCATCACTATCAACGTTAAAACATCCCGAGAAACCTCATACCCACCGTCACCACCATCAAATAACAACACGACTATCAACATTAGAACACTCACCATCAACCATTAACATTCCTACTAGCTCCACCACCAACATTAATATCATGACTATCAAAATCGACGGCATTTTCACTTCTTGTTGGAGCGCTGCCCGACCGTGGTATAGCAGCTTGCGAGCCTTGTAGACCCGAGCAGTTTCACTAGTTAGGGGCTCCCACAGCACGCGAATTGCGTCCTTCACCAACCCACACGACCTAGCATGGTGAATTATGGTTGAACCATTGTCTTTATCATCAATCAACAACCTATACGTCGCTACGCTCGAACCACGTGTCCATGCTTAGTATTAGTATTGTGAATTATATTGTTATCACGCACCCTATGTGTCTGGCGTCCCAGATTGCTTTTCACCACATTTCAAACAAATCAAAGGGCTCCTTGGGCATAACATGACTCAGCACCAGGCTTACAAACAAGGATTAGTCTGCACGTATGGGCGGGATGATTGCTGTAATACCAATTGAGTAATATGTGGGCTATACGGTATTCGAATTTGCCACGTGTGACCCTGATGCCGACACACGATGGCCTGCTCTTGTGAATGACGTCGAGGGGTCTGAAAAGTCCACAGTGAAGCAGACGGTATTACACTGGTTATAAAGCCATAGAACCACATCTGAAGTTACGAAATGGCAGATACATGTCCAGGCTGGAATATATCAAATGAAGGGGGAAACAATTGAAATACTTGCCTTGTTGGTCACCAAATTAATCCATTAACCTGCTATTAATCACTATGGCTAAAGCGCAGATTGGTACCCAGTATCTTGGTGGTCCCTAGCCATCTCCCAACATTGATGTTAACGAGCGTTGTTTATTTGAGCCATGTGAGTGCCCAGTGAGACAAATCATCTATTTTTCAATAGACATGGGTCAAAACTACTGTACAACACAACATTTTAACATGTTATAGTGATAAACATGCAATGGTGATGCAGATGATGGTGGTAATGTTGATGATTGTGCCACCCACAGGAGACGACTGTGTCTTCTTCGTGATGGCTTTGTCAGCGCGCCCGCCTACCGCCACAGACACTGAGCTACATCTCAACCTCACGGACGACGGTGCCCCCTTGGCCGCGCCAGGGCCGCTTGCCGGGGCCAGTCTCCGCACAGGCGAAGCCTCGGGTCTCCCAGGCCGCATCCCAGAGCCACACGGCACCAGCTTTCCCGCCGAGAACGGCGGTTCCATCGGCGGGCGACTCCATTTGAATGGCTTTACCAAAGGCGGCAGCGGAACCGGCGGCGGGACTGGCGAACGGGGCTCCGTGAGCGACCCCTTAAGCGGCGGCAGCACAAATTTCACCAGCGTCGGCGTACCTGGCGGCGACGTGGCCTCGCGCGCGTGCCGCTGGCTGCGCGACCGCCGCTGGCGCGCCCACTGGCGGGCGCTGCGACCGTGGTCGTTTGGCGCGTCGCTGGCGCCCGTGGCGCTGGGCGCGGCGCTGGCGTGGCGCGCAGACGGCACGTTCCGGCCCGCGGCGTTCGCGGCCACGCTGGCGTGCGTGCTGTGCGTGCACGGCGCCGGGAACCTCGTCAACACCTACTACGACTTCGCGCGCGGCGTGGACTCGCGCGACCACCGCAGCGACGACCGCACGCTGGTGGACGGACTGCTGGCGCCCGCCCAGGTGGTGCGCCTGGGCGCGCTGCTCTACAGCGCCGGCTGCGCGGGGGCCCTGGCTCTGGCGGCCGCCTCGCCGCTGCGCAGCGAGCACCTGGCGCTGCTCTACTTCGGCGGCCTGTCCAGCTCGTTCCTCTACACGGGCGGCATCGGCCTCAAGTACGTGGCCATGGGCGACGCGCTCATCTTCGTCACGTTCGGCCCGCTCTCCGTGCTGTTCGCGTTCTCGGCGCAGACGGGCCGCCTGGCCGCGGGGCCCCTCGCCTACGGCCTCCCGCTGGCGCTGCTGGCGCAGGCGGCGCTGCACGCCAACAACGCGCGCGACGCCGAGGGCGACCGCGCGGCCGGCGCCGTCACGCTCGCCATGGTGCTGGGCCCCGCCGCCTCGTACGCGCTCTACACCGCGCTGCTGCTGCTGCCCTTCGCGGGCCTCGCCGCCGGCGCCGCCAGGCTGAGCGCGCCCACGCTGGCGGCGCCGCTCGCCGCGCTGCCGCTGGCACTGAGGCTGGAGCGCCGGTTCCGCGCCGGCACGCTCAGGGACGTCCCGCAGGGCACGGCGAGGCTCGGCCTGGCCGTGGGGTTCCTCTACGCGGCCGGCGTGCTCCTCGCGCCGCCCGGCAGCCTCGCGGGACTCACGTGACGCGCGTGGCTCACGTGACACGTGGACATGCAACATCAACATGCGTGAAAAACAAACCGGCATCGTAAACACACATCCACACAAGTCGCCACCCCAAATGCGTTAAGACACAACCACTTGCACACACGCGTATAGACGCACGTACACACGTCAACACATTCACGTAAAGTTCTTCGTAAGTCCACTCCTAGATGAGGGTCTCATTATGTTGGTCATGAAGGTTAATCGACTACACGGTACTTTACCACGCTGGTCGCTGTAGTTTGAAGAGGTTTATAGATGTGGGAGCACAAGTGCAAGACCACATTGAATTCTGCTGCACTGCCGATCATACAAAATGTGCACATACGTACTCTTGTATGCAGATTGTAGGGGAATATGCAAATTAATGTTTCGTCACTGGTGAGGGCAACACTTGACGCAGTAGCGCCAGTAGGCAGTGCTGGTGCCACTGCGCCAGCACTGCCCCCCCTTTTTACGCGGTTTTTCCACATCGCGATGTGGGATGGTCAACTGTACACTAATTTCAGGCCGAGCAGACATGGCAGAGGCCCGTGTTGTATTAGTATGGCAATCACGACTGGTGTGCATGGCCAGCGATTGCACTGGGTCAGTGTCTTGCACAAGGCTATTTATAGTCCTGTCCATTATCAAACAATGAAAACAAACCTATGTGCAGCAGTCTGTTGGAGCCATTTCTTGCTCTTGTTAAATATTAACTTTTTGAAAAATGACGTTGAATGTAAATTGACCGTTTGTATGATCCGTTATTGAAATAAAGTTTAACTTTCGGAAACTTGCACATTTGGAGTCAGGTGACCTACTTTAACCTCTGCATCATGCACCATCCCATTTCCACACGATAACTGTTAACAATAGTTTACCTCCGCAATTCGCACCACACACCCTGAAGTCACGTCCCTCCTTCCAGTTCATGTTCGCCGTCTTTATTTGATATACAGGTGGAGCGCAACCATTACTGTGGGTCAGTCTCAATGCTGCATCAAACACAGCTAAAGCAGCACTGGAGAACAACACCCAGACCACGCCGCGACAACCCCACGCGCCGTGTACGGTTGTTACACAGCACACTGTGTGTGGTTTATCGGTCGTGTCTAATACGGTTATGTCCCCGGCGAGATTGCTGTAACAATATACATTTGTACGTTTTTATCGCTCGCTCCAGCAGCATTAACATTGTGTAAGTTCAGTAGAATGTACACGTGTGCTTTGGCGGTCGTGTTTTAAAGTGCGACGCACAAGTAGTAACTTGGTGAATGTTGTTGCATGTTGTGAGCGATTCTGTAAGTCCACATAATTCTGTAAGTCCAGATGTAATGTAGTTTGCGTAGATGTGATGCGGATGTCTGTTACAGGTGTGTGTGAGCTAGTATCTGCTTAAGTGTGGTTGAATGCGTGAAACTGTGAACATTTCTCCATCCATCCTCGATCCGTGCCCTTGATGTCATGCTTAAGCAACACTGCATGAGAGCCATGTTACCCGCTGCTGAGTTAGCATGTCAACAGTGTCTTTTAGACATGTTTCCCATCACCTTAGGTTGTAGCTCGGAAGAGTGCTATTGTGGGTAATAAAGCAGCACTGGACAAAGCATTGCAGGATAAGAGTGGCACTGAACCACTCCACTGTGCGTAAATATTGGTTCTGAAGAACTGCATTGTGGGAAAGTGGTTCTAAAGAAATATCATTTAAGGAAAGGCCAGTACTCAAAAGCAGCATATGTGGGCTCATATTCTTGTGAGAAATAGATGTTTCATGAATCAGAACTTTTGAAAGTGTAGCAAGGAAGGATGATGTTATTAAATGTGCGCACGGGAAATGAGTCAAGCTTATTTTCAACAGTTCTTTTTTAAAACAAAAAAACTTTTTAAAAACCTCAACGCAGGCAACAAATGCACTTCAACACAAAAGCAAACACGCCTCACCGGCTGTGAGGCCCACAGACTCGAACATTAGGGATTGGCATCGCGGGATTTATCAAACCACACCGTTCGACTTAAAAAATAAAGTATTTGGGTTCGCAACGAACATGTCAGGGCATTGAGCCAGCACCTCCAAGGCACTGAGATCAACCCCTCCCACTAATTTCGTTAAATACTCTCAGTACTTCTATTTTTTACTGCTTTAAATAAACAAAGGGAAACCAGCCAACGGGGTTGTCTCCCACGGGGTTAACGCTGGCTATGCCAGGACACCGAGTCAGTGTGGAGGTTGGGTATTATTTTTAGATTAAAAGCCATGGCAGCAATGGTCGGGCTGTTGACTGCCAGGCTACTTGTGGGTGAGAGAACGAGGACAAACGGCCTCCTGTGACTTCCCTGTCCGCTGTAACTTCCCTGTCCCTCCATGCACTGACCACCATGACAGGACATCACCTCTGAAGAATACAAGAGGGCAGAGCAACAAATATGAGTGCAGCCCTGTAACAATTCAACAACTGAATTTCTAAACGCTAACGTTACATCGATTAAAGGCTGTGCGTGTTAAGAATTCCTTGAACATGCACGTTATACGAAAATGTTACCTTTAGGCTAACGGTGCAAATGAGACAGAACGTACACTACACGGATAAGATGGTTGGTTGAGTAAAACCGCGGCTCCATATGATATCGGGTTGTGAAGGGTGAAGAACCGTTACGTGGCTACTGCTGCATGTAAAGGCCAATGCAGGGTGCAGTGTCCAAACAAACCTGTTTAACCTTAAACTACGTCAAGACCAAAGGCTTGTGTAACGGACACGACTTGCGTTGCGCGAACAGGATGAGAGCATTGGTGGTTGGGTTAAATCGGGCCTTGGAGTATGTTGGTCAACAGCCTGTAATGTAACTTCTGGGTTGTTTCACAATATGAAACAATGCCATTCCTGGAGAATGATCCGACATGGACTGAAATGCTTCATTGCCCAGATGCATACTGCCCGATTGGCAGGCCATCTGCGAACAATCAAAACATTTACATACCCCACAGTGGAACCCTCTCCATTAGCCATCGCCTTTTGTACCGATTATTTTTACTCTATTCCATTGCGGGTTGTTGTGAACTCCAGCTATTAGTCATGAGCAACGTCGCACGCAGCCTGAGTGGTGATGCCCATGTTGGTCTGCAGCTGTTGAATCCAGGTGTCCCCCCAGCCAGCCGACTGGTCTTTTCCAGTCATTGCGTGGTTTCTTTCTGGCTCTTGAGGTCGTACTCGGCTTCAGGACGGCGCTGCCTAACATGACCACACCGACTGACGCCTCTGTGTGATGCCAGAGATCATGTTTGGGAGATGTGTAATTTTAGACACCGGCTAGTTTGTGATAATGTCGTACCATTAAATGACCAGAATGCGACGTTGGCAGGCCATGTGAAAAGCTTGAAGCTTCAGGGGCGTCTGTGTTCAAATAGTAGTCATAGTGCGAGTATTGCATACATTGTGGATCGTCCGGCTGTGAATCCCGATTGTTTAATACGTCTGCACTTGGTGAAGAGCGGCTAAATGCTTATGAGCAAGATGTATGCACACACTCCGCCAGGAACTGATAGGAGTGATATAGGCCTGTAGCAGGAGCAAGCAGACTGCTCACCTTTACCCTAATAGAGAGATACGATGACTCCATCTCAATTCAGCAGGAACCTTGCCAGCTGACCATGCCCTTAGGCAAAGCTCGTTACAGTGTTCTGCACATCGGTTCCTCTGCGTACTCGAGCAGTTTTGGACGAATGTCATCGGGGCGGCAGCACGTCCATTTCGTAGTTTTCGTACGACCAACCGGCTTCATCCACAGCACCTCTCGATTATCTCGTCACGCGAGGTACAGGAGATTTCAACGATTCTCTCCCAATAACCGTTGCGCTGTCATTGATAGGTCTAGGTTACGTGATTGGACAGCATTAAATGTGCGCGTCAAGTTCCACAAACAGCAAACCAATCTTAGCATTAGCAAGCAACTCGAGGAACAGTTTGCCCACCAGCGGTAGCATCAAAAGTGCCAGCTGCCTCGACTCCGATGGGAACAGCTTGTGATGCAGCATTTAGGAGGGTGAAGCTAAAGGGGATTAAGGGAGCTGAAGAAAGGAGGCAAATGGTGCAAGACTGACAGGATGATAGACGATGAGAGAAATAAAAGGAACTAAGGACAAGTCCACGCAGACATCAAGAACAAGTTGCATTTGGAGATGGGTCTAAAGATTCAGGAGTTTGAAACATTTTGTAACCAATTTCCTCCCACATCCCTGCACAGGCAGCAGGGATGTGGGCTAAAGAAACAATGCTTCGCTTTATATCCAGATGCCAAGAGCACCGGTAAACTTCAGAACCACAGACGGCCATGGATATGGCTTCGTGGGTGGAGCGTCTTTGAATGATGTGATTTGCGCAGCCATGAGGCGGACCAGCCCCTTCACCATAACGCCTCGTGAATGGCTCAGTCTGTGCCTGCCTGCAACGCTCAACAAAACGCCTGTGACCGAGCTCAACATTTGTTAAGAAAAAGGTGTTAAGCAGTCCCTCTGATTTCCCACCCCCTCCATACCCAAATCCCTCAATTGCACTTTAAAACAACGTGTGATTATTTCTTCACATCAAAGCCAACCAAAGATGATGGCTCAGTCCTCGTTTCAAGCTCGTGACCATAGCCAGTCCAGAGGTTATCGCGCCGCTGCGTTGCTTGAAACGAGCTCAAGAAAACACAAGCATGACTGTTACATGGGCTCGGCATAAAGCGAGGCGGCCTGCTGAAGAAATGGCAAGCACAGGCTCTTCCCTAAGACTTTGGCAAGCTTGCCCGGGGACCTTTCCCGGAGATTATAGCGCACGTCGACCAGATATCAGGTGATCATTCACATGAGGGGTTTTGTGGAAATAAAATACTTCCCGTGAGATCACAGGCCGGACTTTGCACACGTTTTCAAGAACACTCGCTCACACACCCACCCACACACAGGGGATTCCCGGAAGGAGATGGATAATCTTCCGCCGCGAATGGCGGCCAGGCAGGCTGTCAGTCAGCACACTCGACACTGACAGTTTGCTCTGATTCGACGGTTCCATCCCCATCAGTGCCCCGTGATTTTTGTCAGACATTATTCTCATCACAACCACCACCATCGTCATTCAAAGTGCACCTCCTGCTATGAAGTTGACATTAAAGAACCTGTGGTGTCCTTGACAATGGTAGACCTTTGTGTTCCAGTCGTATGGTCCAATATCCGCAAGTCAAATTCTGAAATGGGATGTTTCCAGGAATGGTGCATTTGTGTGTTGACGCTGTAGAACTCTCAATGAGTCTAAGGACCTGCAGAACCCCCAGGAAGAGCTGAGAATACTCCTTCACTTCCATGGACAAAATAAAACATTCTAATATTTCTGGGAAGGGCAGTGATATCCCTCAGAGTGAAAGGAATACTTTTCATAATTCCCGAGAACTGAAAAAATCTCTACTGCCAACACATGAAGTGGCATCAGTTCCTGGGAAGTGTTGATAAATATTCCAGAGCCAAATTAAACATTCAAGGGAATCTACCCGAAGCTGCAAAAACTCTCGCAGCAAAAGGAAGCATTTGCGGAATTTTCTGGGAAGAGCCGGCAAAGCTCCTAGCATTGAAAACAACAGCGCCGAGAATCAGTTCTGCTGGCGAGCATCCTTCGCCCTTTAACCCCGTGCCAGCTCGCTCACTCGCTATGCCTCGCGTGGCCGATTCACCCTCAGCACTTCCGCCATCTTCTCGGCAAGCGTGTGGGGCGAGTAGGCCTTGATGCGTGGCGGGGCCCGGAGGCCGCGCCGGTTGTCGCTGGAAGATTCGCATTTGCGAGGCTCCGAGGGTGGCGGTGGTGGCGGTGGCGGCGGTCCTTGCGGAGGCGGAGGCGTGAGCTGCGTCGACGGAGCCGGCTCTGGCTGGTAGTCCAGCAGCCGCGGCAGGAAGTCGGTGAGCAGCTCCTGGAGTTCGGCTGCGGGAGGCGACAGTGGACCGGTTAGTGTGCAGTGTCTGGTCGGTGCGGGTGTGGTGATTTAGCAATAATAATAATAGTTTTACATTTATAACGCGCATATATTAATTCGATGTCGAAGATATTCATTTGACGAGAGAAGGACTCAGAAGCGTGAAGAAAGCGAAGAGATGCAGATGAGGCAGCCAGGCGATTTGCCGGCGCCATATTGCCACACACTGCTTCCTATATATTATGATGTTATCGTACGGTGGTGTGTGCTAATTCAGTGTGGCCGGTGTTGTGTGCAGGGTCAGTGTGTCCGAGCGTCGCGTGTTCGTTCAGCATTGCGCGTGCATCCAGTCGACGCGTCACTCGCACTTTGAGAGTCGTCAGTACGGTGCGGTCGGTACAGTGCGACTCGTTCGTTTGCTCAGGGTGGTCGGCGCGCTGTGACCCTCGCCGTTCGGTGCGGCGTGGGGGCGTGTGACGTGCGGTCGCTCACGAGCCATGTCGTCCCGCCCGAGGTAGGAACACCAGCGGTCGCGCATCAGCTCGACGGCGCAGAGGTCGGACTCCCTCGCCGCCGCAGCCTCGTCCCCGGCTTCGCTGCCCTCGCAGGAGCTTCCCAGCGGAGCCAGCAGCGCCATGGCGGGCAGCACCAGGTCCGACATGACGGCGAGCGAGCGCGCGGCCTGCGCCGCGTCGCCCGCGCCGAACGCCAGTGCGCACGCCTCGTTGACTCGCTAGGGAGGGCGGGCGCACGGAGACGAACAGAGGGGCAAGCAGGGGCAAGACGGTGAGACGAGGAGAGTCGGAGGGTGAATGGGTCTAGGGGCCGTTGACGGGCAAACAGCCCCTTGGCATCAGGGGAGCCAGCGGCAAAAGCGTTCCTCGCGTGGCGCGGCGGTATTAAGGCGCGACTAGCGTGGAACAAGCACCGCGGGTGACGTCACCACCGCTCAGTAATGAACGGTGGCCGCTGTTGTAGATGGTGAGTGCGAGCGGTAGTGGTGCGGCCCGCGAGCCGAACAAGCAGCAGGAGCCTCACCCGCACGCAGACCCTGCGGTAGCGCGCCAGCACGTCGCGCCGCACGCCACGGCGCTGCCCACGCGCCAGCAGCTCCTCGTTCACCGCGTGCGCGTGCACCAGGCACGGCAGCGCCTCCGTGTACCTGGCACGTGCGGGCACACGAGCACACGGGCACACGGGCACACACAGGGACACGTACACACGGACATGCACACACGGACACACACAGGCTGCAGTCTCTCTTTGGATGGTTCTATTGATCCAAGACAACTTATGTTCACTATTCAGTGATCACAGAGCCACACTCGCTCTCAGTCTCTCTCACACACGAACACATAAGGTGTGGTACCTGCCCTCCTGGTATTTCTCGATGCCCATAACCAAGTAAACGCACACCTGCCGGAACAGCTCATACTCCTGGTGCCATTTCTATAAAGAAAAACATACATACACATACATACATTCAAATAAACCATAGACACGTGCTTATACAGCTACATTCACACATCCATATATAGACACACAGAAAAGACTTAAAAACATGGACATACATGACAGAGCATTGCTTAAATGTTGCGTGTGTTGGTAATGGACCACACACCTGGTACTCAGCTGGATCCATATCTTCAGGGCTGATCTCTTGCAATTTCACCTGAGCAACCTTCATTATCTTAATGAGCCTAATGGGTCAGACACACACACATTTTGCATTCACAATATTGTATTCCCAGACTTGTATTCGTGATCACAACTCGGCTCAGGATTGTCTCTGGCTCGAGTGAGCCAGCTAAAAGCCACGCTTAACTTAAGCCGGCTCTCAGGAAAGTCCCAGCCTTCCTCAGGATTTCCGTGAGCCTGGCCGATCCTGACTGAGCCGTGGCTCGTGCTTGTTTCAAAGGAACCTAGTAGCTCTAACCAAAGCTGAGCTATTACTAGGAATACAACCAGTGGTTTCAGACTCTGAGACAATAGACTAGGATTCAAGTAAGTGGCTTGACACTCGGGCAGCAGGGTGGCGCAGTGGTAACATCCACACCCCATACAAAGAAGGTCCTCCTCAAAGTGGCTCGATTCTCGCCTCGGGGGCTTTGCGTGGAATTTGTGCGTTCTCCCCCCGTTCTGCGTGGGTTTCCTCCAGGTTCTCCGGTTTCCTCCCACAAATCAAAAAAGGGCACTCGTTGATAATATATAGGAAGCAATGTGTGGCAATATGGCGCCGGCAAACCACCTGGCTGCCTCATCCGCCTCTCCACGCTTTCCTCGCGCCTTCGAGTCCTTCTCTCGCCGAATGAACATCTTCGACATTGAATGAATATGTGCGCGTTATAAATGTAACATTATTATTATTATTAGGAGACTGGGATTCAGGTTCCGTGGCTCGGGACTGTTCCAAGATGCTGGCGGCGACCGGCATAACACAGGTGATCAGTGCTTCGGCTCCTCACTGCTCGTCGTAGCTCAGGTTGCGGTCGGCGAACTGCTCGAGCAGAGCACGCTCCACCACGCGGTTGGGAGCCTCGTTCTGGAAGAGGTAGATGACGACGTGCTCCAGGCGCTCCTCGCGGCCGCGCCACGTTGCCGCGGCACCCGAGGAAGGTGACGCCGGGGAGGAGGCCACCAGGTACGACTCCTGCGCTAGGGTCCGCAGGCGCGCGTATTCCACGCGGAACGCCTGCACGGGGGCGGCGGGGAGACGCACGGCCGGGGGTAGGGGGGGGGGGCGGTGACTCACGTGAGTGGAAACCCAAGTGCGGTATTCAATCCAATTCAACTTTATTGTCAATTCTGTCATATGTACAGGACATATAGAGGATCGAAATGCCGTTTCTCTCAGACCCTCGGTGTTGGTCTATACATGGACTGGAACAAAACAACAAAGGTTTGAAAATACTAGGATACGAGCGGGGTTACATCCAACGCTCTGTACAGATACGCATTCGCGACAGGCCAATGGCCTTGACTGCGTACGTGCACTGTAATGCCATTTGTCCATACAAAATCCGACACCGATGCCGTGTCTGTCGTAACAGCAGGCCTCGGAGCCGCCAGTCACCGAGGCGACAGTTACCTCGATGAGGGTGGCCTCGGGACCCTGAGCCTCGCGCACGAGCCGGGCTCGCGCCACCGCCATGAGCACGCCTTGCATGGCCGGCGTCAGCATCACCTGCACACACACACACGCGCGCAACAGTCCTCTTTGTCGTCACACCAACTGCTGGAGCTAACGTTGTCAGCGAGCTCCCGTTAAGGCGAGCAGGGTCCACGAGAGAGCGGTGCATGCGCAGCACCAAGTCTGGCCGCTTCTGTCACCGCAGTCCCGATGCCTCATGCTTGCTGCGCCGGGTACTCGCTATAGGCCCGTTTGCCATCTCCCGTCTGCCAAATCCCAGTGTCTCCCTGACCTCCGTGTGTGTCCCCGTTCGGCTGTTCCGTTTGCCTCGTGCGTGCCGGTGCCTCCCCCGCCACCCCGCGTGACCCCGCGTCCTGCTCACCTCGTCGTTGTAGCCGTGCTCCTCCGCCTGCACCACGATGGTCCCCACGTCCGGGATGGAGACCTCCACGACGCGCTCCACCCTGGGCTGCACGCAATATTCCCAAAAGGACACCAGGAAGAAATCCAAGCCAAAGCAGTCATCAACAAGGGGCGTCAGGAAAACGCGTTACACACCACAGAGCGGGTACTCTGCTACTAATGATAATCATGGCGATGGTGATGACGCAAGCGGTGAATACACTGGTGATGAACACTTGCCTTTTCTGCCGGGGTGTCCGGGCCTACTTTCATGTACTCCTCTGTGGCCGCAGGTGAGGGCGATGGGGCCGGAGTCACTTCACGTCCGGGCGGAGACGCAGATCCGTCCGCCTCACTGACTCGCGTCTGGGTCTCGCCTTCCAGAAAAAAATCCAAATACGTTTGTATTGTATTATCTCTGTTGTTAAGGACAATAGAGATAATAGTAATAATATGCTCTTGACAGCGCGACCGCCTGTATGCTGGGACACCGCAGAGTGCTTTTCTATCGCATCTCATCTCTAACAATTTAAAGCACACCCCCGGTGGCAGCTTTCCCTGTGGCAAGAAAGTGACGCAGTGCGCGTCCTGATTAGACACTGCTTCAGATACTAAGTCGACCTCGGGGAAGCCAAGGGCTGGCTTAAATATTCACGACTGTTATTGGCCTTAAGCGAGAATCAAGCTCCTCCGCCCTCTGTCCTTGCTGGAGGGCGACTGCCTACTACTGCCCAGCAGCGTCCTTCACGGACCTCCTCCACAGAGGTCGATCTTGACACCTCCGCTACTGGTCATCGGCAAGTCCAATCACCTCCACATCTTTTCTGTACCACACCAGTCCATCTCTTCTCTAGCGCATGCCGTGGCCGTTTAGCCCCCGCTACCACACCACGCTCACGCTCTCCACACACGCAAACTCACCGACGGAGGCGACGTCTGGCGTGCGTGCCCCTGCGCGCTCGGGCTCGAGGTCGCGGGGCGGCGCGCGCGCCTCCTCGCGGGTCGGCTCCGCTTCCTGCTCCAGCGAATTGGTCTGCGAGTGCTTGTGCGCTCGCTCCTGCTCGCGAGCTCCCTCGCTCGCCGGCGCGTCCGCCTGCTCGCCGGCTCGATCGCGCCGACGCTCATCCGGCTCCTGGCTGGGTTCCCGCGCTTCCGCGTCGGGCTCCGCGGGCCGCTCTGCGGGCCGCTCCGGCCCGTTCCCCCGTGCCGCCATCTCCGACAGGAAACGGTGGTTGTCCTTGGCAACGAGGTCGCGAAAGGAGGGCGACAGGGAGCCGAGGTCGCCCACGGCTTCGCCCGGGAGCTCTGCACACGCGCGACGGATTCCCGTGATCTCCGCGCGTCTCGACTCGAGTGAGATATCACGGGCTTGAAAGGATTCGCGCCAATGCGTGCACGCGCACGCAGGAATTAATTCACAAACGCCCACGGGGGACCCTCGCACTAAAAAGCGTCGTGTTATCATCGGGTGCGTGTTCTCATACGTGTGAAGGTGTGGTGCTGGCCACCCGCCCCTTCATGCGCCGTGTTAACCTTCATTGGTGCTCGCTAACGGCGCTTGACCCGACAGTCTGTTAAGGCTATACGGGGGAACTTTGAACTTTGCACGTGCGTGTACGAGCGCGGGCGGGCGCGGCCGCGTACCGGTGGTGAAGTCGCGTGCGCGCGCGTTCACGTACACCAGGCAGTACGCGCTGGCGCTGCGCGCTCCGCCCCCGTACGAGTCGCGCACCAGCTCGGCCCACGAGGCGCGGCTCACGCGAACGTCGTTGAACTTGCGCCAGCAGGAACTGGATCCCGAGCTCTCCTCGCTCGACCCCGCGCAGCCGGCGGCGCCGCTGCTACTGGCGCCTGCGTTGCCGCCGGTGACGCTGGCGACGGTGCTGCTGCTGCCGCTGACGGCGGTGGCAGCGGCAGGCAGACACGCGTACTCGCGAACGTACGCCCAGTAGTGTCCCGCCATGGCCTGCCCGTCGTGAACGAGCACGGCGTGCAGGCGGTACGGCAGCTGCACGGATGGATGGACGGATGTTTATTATTACAGCAGAAAAAATAATTAATTTTTACATTTATAATAATTTTACATTTATAACGCGCACATATTCATTCACTGTCGAAGGTACTCATTCGAAAAGAGAACGACTCAGAGGCGCGAGGAAAGCACGAAGAGGCGGAGGAGGCAGCCAGGCGGTTTGCCGACGCCATATTGCCACACACTGCTTCCTATATATTAGGACGTTATCGGTCACTGGGAGGAAACCCAGTGAGCTTGCAAGCTCTTTACGGGACTCCTGTGACACAACAAAAATGAGAGTTGCTGACAAAAATAAATAACCAATTTTTTTTTTTTAAACAACCAAAACATTTTTCACACATAGCATTGTACACAATTTTTCAAATAAAAAAAAAGTCCAAAATACATAGAATGGCATGGTGACACGCAAACGGGCACACGCTTACAGTCAGTGGCACGCACGGACACGTGCAAACGCAGACACGCAAAGATTGTGTTCAAAGACTTACCGCCCCCCAGCTCCCCCCCCACCCGTTCTGGTCTTGAGAGGTGATCGACTATCAAGACCAGAATCTTGGTGACTACGCTTCCTTACATAGAAAACCCTTCCCGAGTCTGTCTCGTGACTATTTCAGGAAGGTGTTTCGACGTAGGGGGCGATGATTGCTATATATATTCCAAATGAAAAGTTTGCGGTGTAATCTTGTGATGTTGGTAAATTTGGACTGTTCCACAAGCGTACAACCGCACCACTGTTGTGAACAACATCACGGGGACATTAACGCCCACCGTGAAGCATAGAACACGCACTATTTTTACGGTTAATAGAACACCGGAATGTTGATCAGGGAGGCCGATGGATTGGAACTGTGAACCTCTACAACGTGGGGCCAATGAGCTACAGCGGGGCTGTGTCATAGTAGATGGCGATGTGGTCAGCGCCATGCCTGACCGCTGTCATATCCCCATTGCTGATGTTCACACCAAATCACTTTCTCATTTAAGGCTGAAGTAACCTAGGGGAGGCACAGGACTTGTTCAGATACCACTAATGTGTGTGGTCGGATGATTGCGATTGAACACAGTTTTTTGGGCTCTGCGTGCAGAGTGCAGCACACTGTACTAGCCCCCCCCCCCAACAAGTGCACTCACATGCACACACAGATGTAAACATGGTCACAATAATGGCTGTTGACATACTGTATATCCTTGTTTGTTTGCATACCCTATATCTGTTTAACGTTTAATGTTTCTACAGCTAAGGTTTATGATGTGTGCTGTCAACAATTTGGAGGTGATCTACCCAAACCAGTTTGCGCTGCAGGGAATTTAATATATTTTAACCTGTGTTTATTTTATGTTGATTTACGTTTGCACTATTTCCGATTCCTCATGTGAAGATGTTCTTGTTCCGATTGCTGTTCACTTAATTTGCGTACTTTGTTTTGCTTGTTTTGCTTAAATAATTTTAGACAAACCAACCTTGACAGCTGAGTGCATATACATGTGTACGAGCGAGCGAGGGTGTACCTGTCTAAAGGTCTTGTCCGTGTACATTAAGTCGATGGTTCTTTTGATTCGACAGATGCTGTCCTGAAGATCTGGTGAGAAAAATACATAGACAGGGACACAGAGACAGAGGAGAGGTGAGAGGGGGACTCACAAGAAGAAGAGGCACAAACAGGACGAGAGTGGCGTACAACACCGCAAAACAAAAGGAGAGTAAATAACAGAGAGAGGCAAGAGGAGGATTAAAGAGAACACGGATAGACGTAGAGAGAGGGGGTGGCGGGGAGGGGGGAAGGCAAGAGGCGGTTGGGACAAATAAACAGCAAGGCTAAGGGAAGCGAGGGGATATAAGAAGACAGACAAGGAGTGAGCACAACGGTGACAAGGAAGGGGCGTAAGGGATAGACATCACTGAACCTGCACTATTCGCCCGTGTGTGAATGCTCTACCCATGCAGGCTGTCTATGAAGTGGCGTTCTTGGTGAACGTTTGCATTTACAACCTCAGCACGGAGGTGGGCGGGTAGCTCAGGGGTCAGAGCGCTGAGCCGGCATCACTGTGCGCCTGGGTTTGAATCCGGGCAGCCGTCTTGTAATTTAAATGGGTTAATTCTACATACGTCCGTGGGTGAGTGCGCGTGGGACCGTGTGCATAGATATGGACAAAGTCCCATTTGTGAGCTTCTCTGGCAGGCGAGGCTGAGGTGGCTGGGCCATGTAGCCCGCATGCCCAGCCATCGCATGCCCAAGCAACTACTGTTTGGCCGGATAGAGGGGGCTAAACGGGTGCGGCACGGGCTAGAGAAGAGATGGACTGATGCGGCACAGGAGGACCTGGAGCTGGGTGGACTTGCTGAAAACTGTTACCAGCGGTGTCAAGATCGACCTCTGTGGAGGAGATTCGTGAAGGACGCTACTGAGTAGTTGGAAGCAGTCGCCCTCCAGCAACAACGGAGGGTGGAGGAGCGACGCTCATATCAACGAACCGAGCGCCGAGCGGCCAAAGCACAGCAAGTTGGCACAGTAAGGAGCTCAGGCGGTGCATCTGCCAGTCATTCCGGTCAGGCAGCCCATGACACCTGGGTCTGTCTCGTGACCCGTCAGCGAGCCTTCGACACTTCACGCGGCATCAAGGTACATATGGCCTGGCACAGGCACCGTGGTGACGTCACCGCAACCTGGTGGCGAAGGGCGGTTGTTGTTGTTGTGGGTGCGTGAGTGCGTGCATGGGTGCATGGGGCATGGGTGCGCGGGTGGGTACGTGCCGCCCTTACCCTGCAGTTCCCTCTGCACCTGGCTGTTCCAGCGACTCAGCACGGCCCTCACCGTCTCCAGCTCAAGCGCCGTCACCGCTTGCGGCGCCGGGCGACCGTGCCACTCCAGGCGCGCCTCCTGCCGTGCCTCGGCCGCCTGCAACTGCTGCGCGTTACACTCCGGCGTCGAGTCCTCCCGTTGCGCGTCACGTTGCTCGGAGTTACCCCGCTCGAGGTTTCCTTCCTGCGCGTCGCACTGTCGCGCGTGCTCCTGCGGCGCGTTTCCTCGGTGTTGCTGCTGCGTGTCGTGCAGCGAGCTCGGCTGCAGGTCGCAACGCTGCTGCTGCGTTCCCATCGGCCGGTCACTCTCCGCCGGTGGCACCTGCTGCTGCTGCACGGTGTCCGTTTGCAGGCTCCCCTCCCGTTGCCTCTGCTGCGAGTTCTCCTGCAGTGTTTCCACCTGCATTGCTTCCTGCTGCGGGCTGCCTTGCTGCGGCATGCTGGCCTGCTGCAGGTCGGTAGTCCGTTGTTCACTCCCAGGTTGAACGCTGGCCTCGTCGCGCGTTTCCGACTTCCGCTGCGCCGGGTCGTCCCGCTGCGACTGCGGGAGTTCTTGCGTGTGGTGCGGTTCGGTTGCTGCTCCCGCTGTGGCGGCTGCAGGAAGCGGCTGCGGCGGCTGCTGCTGTTGCTGATGAACTTCGTCATTGGCGACAACGCAGCCCGGAGCAACTGTGCTGAAACGATCAGCATCACCAGCGGCATCAGCATCTCCATCAAAATCATTGCCACGATCACCGTCGCCGACACCATCATCGACAACATCATCACGATTGCAAAACATCGTCACGCTAAGCGGCACCGACAGCTTCAAAACATGACCGTTGTCTTCACCATCACAATCACCAACATCATTACACTCACGGCGATCACCATTACCGAAACCAACATCAGCATAAAATAAGTAGTTTATCACCGTAGTAACTATCATCAGCAGGATCACCAGCATCGCCGCCAATCAGCATCTCTATCAACATCGTCAGAATCACCATCGGCTTGTCTATCATCGTGTACTGGCTGCTGTTGCGTGTGGGTGTATGTGTATGAACGTTTGGAGCGGTAGTATAGCGGTTAGCATGCTGCGCTCATGGCCAACACCAATGACGATTTATTTGAACCGGTCCTGGGGCTCCTCTAGGTCGGTTCAACCTGAAATGAATACCTCGTGTGTAAACAACGCGAAACAGCACTTGACCCTACAGTCTGTTAAGGTTTAAACATGGGATCTTCGTCTTTGTGTAAACGTGTGGGCATGTGAGTGAAATCACCTCTCGTTCTCGGATAAATCCCCGTTGAAGTCCAGCGCTGCTGCCTTCAGGTGCTTCGTCGACCCGATAGGAGAGGGCAAAGCTACTCCCAATTCAGCGACCCCATTGGTCAACACGGGGTTGGTGTCGTCCACTGACAAGGCCTGGTCGGGCGCGGACTTCGCGACAGTGAGCGGAGCAACGTGATTGGTCGAGGCTACGTGAATGGGCAAGACCGCGAGAGATTCAGCTATGTGATTGGTTGACGATGTAGGCGTGGGAGTGTTCGCACAAGATGAAGAAACGTGATTGGTTAACGGTGCAGTCAAAGGTGAACAGGTAGGAGATGGAACAATGTGATTGGTTGACTGCACAGGAGTGGGCGGGATAGTGGAAGAAACAGCACTGGGATTGGTTAAAGGTACAGGGACGGACGAGGCTGTGTGAGATGAAACGATGGGATTGGTTGATCGTTTTGGAGAGGACTGGGCAGTAGGAAACAAGGCGACGTGATTGCTCGAGGATACTTGAGTAGACGAGATGGTGGGAGATGTAGTGACGTGATTGGTCGAGAGTGTACAAGGTGACTGAGCAGTCGATGATGGACGCTTGTGATTGGCCGAGGATGTAGGAGGCAGCAGGGCAGTAGAGGGAGGTGAGGAGGCAAACTGCAGGGCGCAGGAGAGGATGTCAACCAACGAGTACCTCTGAGTACCCGACCCATAGCTCTGATACCTGGACACAGACACACGCGAAAACACAACGCATATGGGGAGACACAGGGAGGGGACAAAGGCAGAATGTGAGAGACACATTACCACGAGTAGGCAAGAACGCAGGTCGCAAGGCGTGTGCAGTAAACAGGGTCATCAAACAAAGGCACTCTACATTTAACACGAAGGCTTTCGTGAGCAATGTTATCCATAGTATAGCTCTTTTTACAAGTAAGGCAGTCTAGTTTTGAATTTCGTGCGTTTATTGAAATATTTCACTTACAGCACTGATATCACGATATCAATAAAGCACGCAAGAGTTTACGCGTTTCAAATGTTTTTGATTTCTGATCCCTGTGCATCCGATACCATTTGGAGATGTCCAGTGAAATTTTCCATATCTGCAGCCGGTGTTTTTTGTTGTTGTAAATGTGCCAGTGGACAATTTGGGTGTCGTAAGAAGCGCTATATTAATGTGTATTGCTATTGATGTTCTCCACACTAAATGTATGTGGATTATTCCTGTACGCACCACTAAAAAACTCCCAACTTTTACATGTTCCATGCCACCAAATTAATTACTGTAGTCAGTCAGTTTTTACTTAAGCTGGAAGGAACCGTTGAGCTATGCAGCTCTTTTTAACAGTTGTCCAAGCAGGGAGGGGTATGCAGGTTACAGCATCTCAGGGCACCGGGGGAAATTTAATCAGGACAATAAACCTAGGCAGCATGTCTTCAGACTGTGGGAGGAAACTGTAACACCCCAGGAAAACCCACATGGACATGGGAAGAACATGCAAACGCCACACAGAAAGGCACCCAAGCTGGGAATCAAAGTCGGGAGCATTGCTCCTCTCTCCTTCGTGAAGGATGACGGCAAGGGAGAGAGGAGGCACGCTCGCCACCGGTATCCCGAATGCGCAGATCTTTACAGCAATTCTAATACATTACAGATGTTGCGCTATGTAGCATGGCAGTGTGGCGAGCACAAAAGCGTACGTAATAATCAGCCGCTAATTACTAAACGGGGCGACGGGGGGGGGGTGGGGGTGGGGGGGGCTGTTACCGTGCCAACGTTTGCTGGAGGTGGCTCTGCTGCTCACTCAAGCGGCGGATCTCCTCCCTCTTGATCCTCGTCACCTCCTTGTTACTCTCCATGTACCTACATCATCACCATCGTCAACCCATCGTCGCCGTACCCTACATTACTATCAACATCAGCCCTTCAACACCATCAAGTTAGCCGTACATTGTCAACATCATCACCATCTCCGCATTGTCACCAAACCCGACATCATCATCAACATCCACCAACACACGATTAACACCGTCTCCACCGCCCTATTGTCGCCACACTCTACCACTTCAATATCAACACAACCACCACAGGTAGCATCATTATCAACACCACTGTGATTAACACAGCCGCAGACACCACTACTGCAAAAACAATCAATTCTCAATGCAATCTGTGTTACACTGCGTGTGTCAGAGCGGTGGCTCAGTGGTTAGCGCTGGGCTACAAGCTCGGTGACCCGAGTTCGAATCCCGCTCACGGCCAACACCAGTGACGATTTTATCAACCGGTCCTGGGCCTCCCCTAGGTCGACTCAGTCTCAAATGAGTACCTAGTGCAGTGTGTAAACATTGCCAATAGAGAGACAAAGGCGGCCGGGCGTGGTGCTGGTCACCCACCTCCTCGTGTGCCGTGTCGACCTTCATAGGGGTGCTCGCTAACGGCACTTGACCCTACAGTCTCAGTCTGTCAAGGCGACACGGGGGATCTTTGTCCTTTTTGTAAGAGTGCCGCGCATCGGAGCTTGGCGGGTTGGTACCGGTCCATGTAGATGGTGTCGGGGAACTCAAGTCGCGAGTGGATTTTCTCCGGGCGTCCGACCTCCGTGTTGAAACGAAACCGAGACAACTCGAGCGTGAGCACGGGGGGCAGCTCCGAGAACCACAGCTACACACGCAGACCACAGCAGCACATAGAGATCAGAGAAGCACATTGAGACCAAAGGGGCACATGGAGACCACAGCAGCACATAGAGACCAGAGGGGCACATGGAGACCAGTGTCACACAGAGGCCACAGCATCACACGAAGGTCAGAGTGTCACGAGGTAACTATCGTCATGCGGGTACCACGCTCACACAGCATTATTTCGAGGCACCACCACGCACGCACCAGCAAACACCTTGACACGTTTAACACCACACGGATACCGTTGCGCGGCACCATCACCACGAGGGAAACAGCACTCTGCGGGAGGGTGACCTAACTCATAAAAAGAGCTAGACTATGGATAACATTGGTCACGAAAGCCTTCGTATTAAATTTGTAAAATTCTTCTTATTATTATTCTTACCTCTTGCCCGTAGGAGGCGCATGCCGGCGGCGGCGGCTGCTGCTGCTGCTGCTCGATGTCTCCGGCCATTGTGGCGTGCTCCAGGCACTCGTGGAGATCGTGGAACCCGGACACGCGCACGGGCAGCGGCCCGAAGCCCTCGAGCACCGCAAACCGCTTCCCTAGACGAACGCAAAGAATCAAATTCAATTAAGCTTTATTGTAAATTCAGCCATATGTACAGGACATACAGAGGATCGAAATTCCGTTTCTCTCAAACCCCGGGTGTTGGCATGTACATGGACTGGAACACAACAACAAAGGTCTAAAAATACTAGGATAAAAATCGAAATACTAACATCTTTAAAAGTTAAGCTAAGTTAAGCTAAGATCCCCCCCCCCCATACAGTCCGAACGGATGTTTTTTTGGCCAAGTGCTGATGGCGAGTAGCGCCCGTGAAGGCTCGCGAGGCACACGTGGGTGGGTGGCCAGCACAGCCGGGGCACCGTTGTCTTCCTAGCGGTAATATTTACACATTGTAACAGGTGCTCGTTTGAGGCCGAGTTGACCTAGCGGAGGTCTAGGACTGGTTCGGAAAATTGTCAGTTGTGTTAGCCGTGAGCGGGATTCGAACTCGGATCGCCTGGATCGTAGTGCACAACCGCTTTCAAATACACACACACACGTGCACGCGCACACATACGCAGGCAGATGCAAACACACACACATGTGCATGCATGCATGCAGAAATGGGTGAGCGCACATCAATACACTCACGTGACATGTGTGGGGGTAGGGTCAGGGGTTGGGTTAGTCGTAATGTTAAGAATAGATGGTGGGTGGGAGGTCAAGTTAGGGGTAAGGTTACGGGGGATATCATTAAAGTTCGTATTTAGCGTTAGAGGCAACACAGTAAGGTTCGGAATGGGTGTCGAGTTATTGGTAGGATAGGGCCGGGGGGTGAAAGTGGCGGTAAGGTTAACAATATGTGTCTGGTTCGGGGATAGGGGTTGGGTTATTAGTTAAGGTTTGGCGCAGGTGTGGGGCAGAGGTTATAGGGATTGGGCTGGCAAGAGTGTCGGACCCTGATTGGTGCCGATGGAGCGCGCTCGGCCGTAGAAGAGGTCGACCATGGGGTTGACGGTCTTTACAGGAGAGTCCCTAAAGCACAGCAGCACACAGTGCCACAGCGTTACCAACGACAACGCGTGTGCTCCCACCATCCGTGTGCGTGCAGCGCTGGAATGTATCCGTGTGGCGCAGAGGTAACATCAACGCGCCTGACAGAAAGAATGGGCTTGCACGAGGTGGTTCGATTCCCGCCTTGGGCGCCTTTCTGTGTGGAGTTTATGTGTTCTCCCCCTGCTCTGCGTGGGTTTCCTCCGGTGTTCTCTGGTTTCCTCCCACAGCTTAACAAAAAACACTCATTAATGACTTGGCCGATAACATAATAATATATAGTAAGCAGTGTGTGGCAATATGGCTCCGGCAAACCGACTGTTTGAATAATTCTACGCAATTAGAAACTTTTACAGTGTGTGCATTCTGGTTAGTATATACATCTCATTCAGTCAACTCATGGCACCTGCGTCTATCCCATAGTGATGTCAGCCACTTATTGGCAAACGGCAGTGGTTGTTGTTGTTACGCGTATACGTTTGTGTGTGTTTGTGTACTCTACTGTGTGCACCCGTGTGTCCTCACGTGCAACTGTGTACCTGCTTTCTTCGGCCGAGATCCGAAAGGCATCCTCCAGCCAATCCAGCAGCTTGTGGGTGAACTCGCTGACATCCTGACGACAAGAAACGAGGGCACGCAAACACCGGGACACGTAAGGATGCAGAGAAAATATAAGGACAATTAGGACACGAAGATACGATGACACAAAAAGAAGAGACACATGGAAACATAGCTAGACAATGAACCCCTGTCTCCTTGATTTGAGTCAATGGCATCAACATTGAAATCCTGTCGAAGGGATCTCAGTTTTTGACATTAGCCTTGAGACCCTATTATCCATATTATGGATCATTGAGACCCTGTCTCCTGGATCTTAGTTTGGGACGTCAACCTTGAAACCCCCTTCTCCGGGAGCTTTAGCGTAAGACACGGTCCCCTCGACCGTTCCCAAGGCAGCACCTGTTGGGTGTCGGCACCCCGGAAGGCCCCCTTGAGGATGTGGACGGCGGGGGAGGGGTCGACGAAACCCCGAACGGAGCCGACCATGAGGGCAAACAGCACGCGAAGCTCCCGCATGAAGCACAGCGCCACACGCTCCTGTGGGGACGCGCGGGGGAGACGTGGGGACACGAGAATAATCATAATTTACATGTATAACGCGCACATATGAATTCACTGTCGAAGGTACTCATTCGATAAAAGAACGACTCAGAGGCACGAGGAAAGCACAGAGAGGCGGAGGAGGCAGCCAGGCGGTTTGCCGGCGCCATATTGCCACACACTGCTCCCTATATAATAGGATGTTATCGGCCAACTAATTAATGAGTATTTTTTTTATTGTGGGAGGAAACCGGAGAACCCGGAAGAAACCCACGCACAACAGGGGGAGAACACACAAACTCCACACAGAAAGGCGCCCAAGGCGGGAATCTGTGAGGCGCGGATGTTACCACTGCGCCCCCCTGCCGCCCGAGGGGCCAAGTGTTAGCGGTGCGCCACCCTGGCCACCCATTAAAAGTGAGCGTGTATGTGCGAGCGAGAGACTTGCGTTTTCTGACTGCGGGTTCTGCAGCCGCGAGTCTGGGAGGGTGAATCCGAGGATGAGGCGGCGAAATCCAGGCAGGTGAAACAGAGACTGGAGACACGAGGGACATGAGCATTGCAAGTTTATTATTTATCATACCTCAGGCACGTGAAAAAAAACAAATGGCAACAGTCATATCTATATCTGCACTATATGCGTTCTATTTGCACTATATTTGTTATAATTATAGTTTTTGTTCTAAAACTGTGCCTTGTTATTGTTCACCCCCGACCCCCAGCTTAGCTTAGCTTAACTTCATAGGTGCTCGCTGACGGCACTTGCCCCTGCAGTCTGATAAGGCTATACAGGGAATCTTTGACTTTGTTTGTATTAAAAAGTTCTTACCGCTGGTGCCACACGCGTCACGCGCACACGGGGCGCGTGCGGGCGCTCACCTGCACGACGGCGCTGAACCAGCAGGTGTTGCCCACGTTCTTGAGGCCGACGGGGGCGCCCAGCGCCCGCACGGGCGACACGGCCGCCTCGCCCTCCGCGGCGCCGACGCTGGCGCCATCGCCCTCCCGCGGGCACGAGCACACGCACGGGGAGTCGCGCTTACGCTTCACTCCTCCGGGGCCCGACGCCTCGGCCAGGCTCTCCTCCAGCACCCTGCGCACGCGCGGGAAAGCGCGCTCCTTTCAATCCGGTGGTGTGAGGGTCGGCCCGCGCGGCTCGCGGCCACGGGAGGCCGGGCGTTGCAGCCGCCACTAAAATGTCGGCGTCCCTCCCTGCACGATACGGTGGTGGGAGAATTCCACGTTCCCCCCAGACAGGGAGGAGTGCGGTGGTGGTGTTGGCGGTGGTGGTTGTTTCTGGATGGAACAAAGTCCAATTTGTGAGCTCCTCCGGCAGGCGAGGCTGAGGTGGCTGGGCCATGTAGCCCGCATGCCCAGCCATCGCATGCCCAAGCAACTACTGTTTGGCCGGAAAAAGGGGGGCTAAACGGGCGAGGCACGGGCTAGAGAAGAGATGGACTGATGCGGCACAGGAGGACCTGGAGCTGAGTGGAGTTGCTGAAAACTGGTACCAGCGGTGTCAAGATCGACCTCTGCGGAGGAGGTTCGTGAAGGACGCTACCGGGCAGTTGGAGGCAGTCGCCCTCCAGCAACAACGGAGGTTGGAGGAGCGACGCTCACAACAGCGAGCCGAGCGTCGAGCGGCCAAAGCACAGCAAGTTGGCACAGTAGGGAGCTCAGGTGGTGCATCTGCCAGTCATCTCGGTCAGGCAGCCCATTATGACACCTGGGTCTGTCCTGTGACCTCCTGTCGGCGAGGCTTCCGCACTTCACGTGGCCTCAAGGCGCATATGACCTGGCACAGGCACCGTGGTGACGTCACCGCAGCCTAGTGGCGAACGGCGGTTGATATGTTATGGTGGCGGTGGCGCACCGGCTGATGTCCTGCTCCTCGGTGGTGAGATCGGCCCGTCCCGCGCGATCGCTCGTCTCCTGCAGGCTGAGCGCGATGGCTCGCTGCAGGTCGTCCTTGTCGTCGCCCGTGAGGTCGATCACGCCTGCTTGCTCGCCCGCACACGCACACATGGGTACACTTATACACGCGTGCTTGTATACGCACACGTATACACGTACAAGCGTATACAGAGGCAAAGACCCTCCATCTCGCCTTAACAAACTCTAGGGTCTAGTGCCGTTAGCGAGCACCTATGACGGTCGACACGGCACGCGAGGAGGTGGGTGACCGGCACCACGCCTGGCCGCCTTTGTCTCCCTAGTGGCAATGTTTACACACCGCACTAGATACTCATTTGAGGCTGAGTCGTCCGAGCGGAGGCCCAGGACAAGTACAGATCATCACTGGTGTTGGCTGTGAGCGAGATTCGAACTCGGGTCGCCAGGTTTGTAGCCCAGTGCGTTAACCACTGAGCCACTGCTCCCCACACACATCTAAACACACACACACACACGCGCTTTCACAAGCACACAACGTAAAGCCACAGAATCCCAGGCCAATAAAAGAGATTGCACAATGGCACATATTGTCACAACGATAATATTAATGCACTGTTTGTCTGAAGGATATCTGCATTGGCTCTGACGTCCACACAGGTGAGTTCACAAAACCCACTTGCTGTACTGCCATCTCCTAGCCATTAAACAGGACAGCCGCTTTGAAGGTTTCATTAACATTCACAATTCACTTGCACTTGCACCCAAATGCTGGATTATAGGAGTGCGCCGTCAACGCCTCTAAACGCACTTAACCGGATGAAATGTCATACTCACTGCTGCTTTGCGATTGGCTGGGAAGCGAGCGATGCGATTGGCTGGATGAGAGTGCGCAGCCCGCGTTTTGATTGGGCGTCTCCGTGAGCAACGCGACGGCCTGGGACACATCCCCCTGCGCGGCCTGAGCTCGTACACACAAGTACACACACGCGCACAAAGATACAAAGATCCCCCGTATAGCCTTAACAGGCTGTAGGGTCAAGTGCAACAACAAACATCAACCAACAACCGCCATTCGCCACTAAGTGGCGAGGACGTCACGACGGCGCCTGTGCCAGGCCATATGCACCTTGAGGCCACGTGAAGTGTCGAAGGCTCGCCGACAGGTCACGGGTCAAGTGCACGCACACATGCGAGCACAAGCACAAGTACGTACACGCACGTGTATACGCGCTTACACGTGTACACCCACACACGTGAACAAATAAGCTCATAGGCACACAAACACACGCGCACACACGCAGCTGCACGCAAACACAGATGCAAGCACATACACGTGCCCACACGCACACAAACCACACGTGCTTATAATTCCAAACAAGCATGCAGGGCAAGGATCTAGCCATATACGAGTGGCACATAAGGGGTGAGTGCCGCGAGTGAACATTTATCAAGGACAACACACAGGCAACACCACACCCCGCCACATTTGTCTCCCGGGTGTCGACGTTCATACTCAACTAATTTAAGTGATACAATGGAAGGACGACTCATTTGCGTTAATGTGTATTGCTGTAAAATATTAGGGTGCCGGTGTCAATGATGGTGTCGGTGGTAGGAGGAAGAGGTTGATGGTGATGTTATTGATGTTGGTGATGGATCACCTGCAGCGCTTGCTGTAAAGCGATGACATCACTGTTGCCCGTGATCTCTCTCAGCTGATTCAGGACGATCTGATTATTCTGTAACACAAACCAAACACACACCACAAGGTCCATGATCCTCCACATAGTGTTAACAGGCTTCAGGGAGCAAGTGTTGTTAGTGAGCACTTATGAAAGCCAGGGCTGTCTGCTTCAAAGTGGACGGTACAAGTTCCTGTGATGCCACGTGCAAGAGTAGGCCCTTGTGTGCTGGCATTATGGTCCAAATTGACAAAACAATACCCAATAGTAATTATAACCTTTGCCAGTAAGGAAACTTGGCAGGACCCTCCTGAAAATGCCACGAGACTCAGTGTGGACTTCCTAAAAATAGTAATTCAAGCAATGATTCAATCGTGTGTTGAGACTAAACAGGTTCTCACGTGCAGTGGGTTTGATGTTCTCAGACAGGTAACCATTCACTGTACACAATTTGGGTCAGGCCCAACACTGAGCCTATTTGTCAGATAACCGCGGATTAGACAACTTTCTCGTGACTTTAGCGAAGGGAGAGTCTGGAGTGACCAGAAAGGCGTTAGGCTACATATCGTACATTCACAGGCCACACCTTGGTGATGAGGCTAAAACATGAAACCGGTCCAGTGTTTACCTGACTACACAACTACTGATACAACACATCGGTCTGGAAGGTCTTCTGGACAAAAATCCTAAACTTTTTTACACAGAAAGAGACGATTGTTCTTAAAGTGCCATGTTGGTGGGCCTAAAGGCACTGGGAAAGACGGGAGGGGACAGAGTCACAAAGCGGGAACAGCCAGAGGGCGGGAGCTTCAGACAGTGGGGATGGCAGAGGAGCAGAAGCCGTCGCTCCATTGAGCACAGGGCCATTTGGGCCTTGGTGGCTGGAGCCGAGAGCACGGGGAGGGGAACAGAGTGAGATGGGACGAAAGAAACAGGCGGCAGCTATTAATTCACGGGCGACCCTGGACTCACTCAGCAATGTAAACCGAACACCAAAAGGAAATTTCACGGGGCAGCTGTTGAAGCTGGCATAGAACGCATCTCTCCTGCGACCCGTACAAATATTGATGCGGTCTCTGAACCTGGCCGTTTCAGTCCTGGGTGTTCCCGCTGAAGCTTTGGAATCATAATTATGTCAGCTTAGGTGACTCACGGTAACTCCTGGTTCTTATGTATTTTGTCTTTCGTCACGGTGTTATTCCCAGGGCGCTATCGGTCTTATGTCACGAGACACACGATCCATTCGGGAAGGTCTGGGTAGTGCCAGGCCTTGCGCCCTTAGAAGAGTTGTGCAAGAAGTCTTCAAATAACCGCAGTTAACTTTCGATTACCCGTGGGCGGGATTATCCAGGTTGAAAATTAACTTTACCGGCAATTTTTTTTGAACAGATTTTTAATGCGTGCTAGTTTGATTATTAGTTGTTCTTCACTGGCCAAGGGTCAATGACTCAGTAGCCACTTGACCGCAAACGTCTTTGCCTAAACCTAAACAGGTGACTAGAATTCCCAAGAACTTTAAATTGTTGAACTCATTTTTCGGGGGCAGTGCACAATCGTAAACCACCCAAAAAAATCAACAGAAGGGCCACTGGCCGAAACATCGTAACCTATATATGTTTTATCCTTTTTAGACAGTCTGACAAACAAGTGGAGTTCTTTATAGCGATTAAATTTACTTTGAGTAATGATTTACTCTGTGCAACTTGTTTGCTGCATTACCATGTAGAATACATATTCATTCTACATTTTCAGCACTTCGAGGCCGAGCTGAAAGACAACGATGTCCAGAAGCTGACCATCGTGCTTCGAAGAATCGCAAAGAAGAAGAAGCAACCATTATACAGAAGGAAAGCGTAAATACGGTTTAGAACCGTTTTATATTTGTTTTACATTATCGTGTTCTTGTTTTATCATGGTTACTTCTGAGAGTACATCTTAAAAACACTTGAAGTGGATTTGTTCAGTTTACACGACAGGAGGCACACTTTTTCACACCCTACTATGAGGCTGGTGTTTATCACGTTAATATGAAATTTATATTTGTAATCTTACTTAATTCAACGAAATGATGTAAAAAACCAAAGAGCGTGTATAATTATTGTGCAGTCATTGGTGACTGCGTTGAGAGCAACATGAAAAACTATTTTTTCGCTTTTCTTAAACACTTTTCCACGCACAAGAAATACCAAGAAACCATGAATAACAACTCGGCATACTCGTGTGGTTGTACAGAAATGGAACGGGGTTGTGCAATACGTGACAAAGAGTCTAAAACTAACATACACAAACTTGAGGAGCAAGGGGTAGAGGAGGGGGCAGGAGCGAGGGGGTAATAGTTCAGAAATTGGTCTCACAAAGAGCGGGGTCAGGCTATGACAGACTCTGGAGGATCCTGGGCACCAACTTGCTAAACTTGAGAGCTGTGTTAAATCAAATAGTGTTTAAAACTCGGATTCGAACTTAGCATGTCTCTGATGCCGGCTCAGCGCTACGGCCTGAGAGCGACCCAGTTGCACCAACGGATCTGAAATACTGATGTAGGTTTTCATAGCTCCATTTATGAGAATTGTTCTCCACAGCTGTTTTTCCTGAACGCATAATGATGTCTTCAAAGTGGGAGGTGAAACGTCGCGAAGGAAAGAAGGAAAACTTGACACAATTGTCCCGAATGAGCAGCTATGGGATCTGAAATACATTGTTTGTCAAGGTCTTTATTTTAAAACTCTAATTGTTACTCAAGCGCTTGTGTTCCAGTACGCACGGCACACACTTCGTGCTCGTTAGCAGTGTAACATGACACATTGTTAACAACGTGCTTGTTCCAAACTTTTTCAAAAGTGCTTCATGTAGATATTTTAAACGGTTTTTTTTATTAAAGCTGCCAGTGGCAGCAAATCACGTTCATAGAATGTCTACAGTGCTTGTGTAAGAGAGGGTTTGTTTGACATAGAATGCTTTATAAATAAGGATTCATTATTATTAATATCAAATAGAATGCAAGACGAAGTATTTTGGAAGAGGCCCTGTAATGTCACTTGACATGTTTAGGCATCATTAGCTGCTTTTGGTTCTTCGTAGGGGAAGTATTTATAGCTAGGCAGCCTAATGAGCCTCATACACTATAAATATAGCATATGCATGACGGTGATGGCAGTAAAAGCACCTTACAACTCAAACTAAAAAACCTAAATGTTTTAGTCTATTACAATGAAGCTCAACAAAAAGCCATATTAAGACTGAAGGATCTTTACCCATCTCTTTTCATCTGCCACTCTCTCCCGGTCTCTATCCTACCTCTTCATCTTCCTTCCTCTCAACCCTCCCACGTTCTTCATTCCCGTGGTTTAAGGCTGTATAAAGTTGTATGTATAAAAGTTTGTTAACTCGTAATACCAATACTGTACTATTTTTGCAGAGGCGCTCTTAATGCAAACAACCAGAGACAATGTATTATTAATTATTATTCTTGTTATTTAGCTGGATGACTGGGTATGGCTGGCAACCCATAATCCTCATGGGCCTATCCTACACAGCCACCAAGAAAGGGGCTGTGCTCTGTTCAAGCATGCAGATAAAAGTGAGCGCTTACCAAATGAAGCCCTCGGGGCTGAACTCAACTGTATTAAAGAGTAAAATGTTTAAAGCGCACCATTTTAGGACGGTATGATTCATCTATGACTAAAGCTCACGAAGCCTGCATCGGCTCCCATGGTCGAGAATCGATGGTCTTCATTCATATATGTTGTATGTAATGGGTTCACGTGACCCGCAGTCACTAGAGGCTGCTACACTTACCGTGGTGTTAAAAAAGAATTGATTGTCAAATTGAGTTATGCCCTTGAATTCCATGAATTGCGCCAATTTATCAAGTCGTCCCGACAGGTGAATCGTTAAAATGCCTAGTGACCGGGCTAAGACCACTAAACACAGTCCACACGAGATGTGAGTTATTCTCATTCTCAGATTGGAGCCCAGGAAATAAACTCAGGACATCAGCAGCACAGACCCAGGGCTCTAACCCTGTAATTACGAAGCAGCTGAGATATCCCGCTGCGTCTGTGATGGTTGTATAAATATAGCACCATTATCACGGGAGACACACTCAAAAACACCCACATTCATTACATACACTCAACTCTCGCACTCATTCCAACCCACACCACATACAAAGACAAAATTCCCCGTATAGCTTTAACAGACTTTTGGGTCAAGTGTTGTTAGCGAGCAAGGCCGGCCAGGCACACAAGCAGGGTGGGTAGCCAGCACCAGGCCCGGCCGCCTTTGTCTCCCAAGTACCAGGTACTCATTTGAGGCTACGTCGACCTAGGAGAAGCCCAAAACTGGTTCAGATATTTGTCACCGACGTTGGCCGTGAGTGGTAACTGAACTCAGGTCCCTGGGTTTGCAGTGCACACATAATACAAACGCATTAACATTCACTCCTATACATTCATCGCTCGAATCCCGTAAGGAGCTTGCAAGCTCGCTGGGTATTTTTCTGCTGGAATACACATAAACATCTATTTATTTCACGCTGTAATTCTCCGATAGTATTTCTTATCTGTAGAGACAAAGGACGCTAGCAATTATATGAGGCTGTATTGTGGCCAACAAATGCATGTACCCAGTGAAGATGTTCGCTCACTGTACCAGATACTCACTTAATGCCGAGTTGATTTAGGGGAGGACTAGACAGCTTCATATGCCACTTACAACTCATGGTGTTTATTGTCAGGTATTGAACCCAACTCTCTGAGATTGTATCTCAGTGTGCCAACCCCTACGAAACCACTCTCAACACACACATACACTCATAAACTCAGAATTGCTCCCGCTTAATGGCCACACACACATGTTCCGGCATGTGTACGTACCCGCTCACTGGCTCTGCGCACACAATCTGTACCACAAGAGCAAAGAGCCACCGACCGCATCGCCTTCAACAGACTGCTGGGACAAGTGCTATCTGTTAGCGAGCACCTATCAAGGCAAACATGGCTCACACGGGTGTGAGTGGCCAACACAACGCTTTACCGCATTTGTTTCAAGTGTTCATGTGTATACAATGCCCCAGGTACTAATTTGAGGCTGAGTCGATCTAGGGGAGGCCAAGGACCGGTTCAGATAATCAGCACTGGTGTTGTCTATGAGCAGGATTGGAACGTGTGTCGCCAGGTTGCAAAGCGCGGAATGCTGACCCACTGCGCCACCGCTTCCCACAAAACACGTGGTGTACATACAGGTAGGCTAAGCATGTTCCGTCACATGCCAATACCTTCACAGAGACTCGGTCACACAATCTACACGCTCACAGACACATATACATACTTGCTTACTCACGCACATACACACAAGCAAGCGGACACTCGCACACACATTCCATACTGATGCACACTTGTCACGGTGCTAATAATAGTGCGGGGCTGTAAGTGACCCCGCACACCCGCACGTCACTCATCAGGGCCACACGTGTAGCTCAGAGAGACGATAGAAAACGAGAGAAGGATAGAGAGGATGCACGGTACAGATCGGGGTACTAAGCAGACGGGGACAGCAAGACAGACGAGTGGAGAGAGACAGAGACACGAGAAGACAAGGAGTGGGAAACTGGGCGTTAGAAAGGGTGACACAGGGAATGATGACGGTAGAGAAATAGATATGGAGTGGAGACTGATAGCGGGAGAATGGGAATGAGAGCGAGACAGGGTGAGTGAGGAGACAGCAGATTAAATCGGACAACCAACAGCGATAAGACAAGCACAACTCAAAAGCCAAATATAAAATGAATAATTATTTTACCTTCCAATAACAAGCTACACAAACCCAACTGGAACATCAAAGTCTAATGAGAGAGGCCACTGATTGTTTTAAGGAGGACTCATAATGGCCATGTCTGGGCACCTTGCCAGCATCACTGAGATCCTGCCCTGAATTCTTGGGCTCCCATCCAAGATGAAGCCAGGTTGTTGTGCACAGTAAGTGTAATGGTCTGAGTGCAGTCACTGATGACTGCACAAAAGAGACCATCCTATAAATTTGATTTGACACTTAATTTGGTTGAGCCTAGCTCTGACATCTCCTTCAGTGGATAGCAATGGAGCGAGGCGTGCATTCGTTCACTGAAGACAAACAGTCTTCGAGATTGGGCAGTGGAGGATAATGAGGCTTTTGGGGTGATACTACATTGTGGCATGGCTCTTGTTTATCACATTTTAAGAATTAACACAAATTTTATATTTTCAGGTGAGGGTTTGCAATATTAAAACTCAGTTCAAATAATTCACTGATTTCTCCAATACGATGTAAGACATAATTCCTCGGTTGATGTTATCATCATTTCCTTATGACCGGGATCTTATGGTTCTAAATATCAATGTATTGTGGACATTAAAAACTCTTGCGACATATTCAAACGCAGGCTCAAGTGTACAGTAGTTATTAAAAGGTTTGTGAAGTTGACATTATTCCTCAAACTGCACGCATTAATCCAATAAATAAACACATTGCAGGCTAGGTGGTACACATTGCGCACCCATTATATCCAACCCGTACACTAAATACACACAATATACGCACGTGACCCACATACATGCGGATACCTCATCTAGCTGCCGGGCTGCATGACAAGGGGATTTTAGAGAACACCTGTTCAGGCACGCATCGGGCAGAGGTCAGACCACCTTTGTGGCTTAACGAGTTATGTAAACACACCACATGAGACTGTCATCGAAGGCTGGGCCTACCTAGGCGAGGCTCAGACCCGGTTCAGATTCAAATTAAATTTGGCGCTGTGTGTGGCCAAATCATAAAGCATTATTATTGACTCCTGCAACCACAGCATTGATCTGCGTACATGCAGTTACATATTTACACATGGTAACTCCTCAATCACATAAATACCGTACACAAACTACATTTACATAAACACATGTGAAATAGCCATATAGTTTGTAATCTGTATGAAATAGCCATAAAGACGTCAACAGAAACATAAACTACTCAAACCTTTGCACGTATGTATGCATACACATATTCAAATATTTGTTCACAACATACTATATGCACAACTATAGATAATTACCCTACAGTCGAGTTCACAGTCAGTCAAACTATTGAGACTTTAAATACAGTACAATGAAACAAGGTGAGTATTGAACATGTCGCCTATTAAATACGTTTAAAACAGCGTTATTGACAAATGTGTTGAGTTATTTGGCATTTTAAATCGAAAGCGTACGAGCTTCCACACTCTGATGAACACAGGACGTGATAAACCTTACATACAATGGACTCATTCTCACAAAAACACGAAATAATCCACATTTACGCCCATATAAATTCACATTCGCTACTCACTAGCACCGCTTTGTGACCCTCGGGTGAAAGGCGCTATATAAAACGCTATTATTATTATAAAGCACACTCAACTACACCCATCCACTCTTGAAACTCACTCGCATGCATATAACAACCACGTTAGTATACGTGCTCATTCTCACACATGCAATCACACACCATGAAAAACCGACTCGCATCCACATTCACTTGCCATGCCCATACAAGACAAAATGCCCATACACCCCCAATATCAACATACACACCGTTCACCCGAAGAACCCATACGCTCACATGCACGCGCTCACTCAATAATCACCTGTCTACTAACTCCGTCACACCATCGCGCTTCGAAGAATCGCAAAGAAGAAGACCAACTCACACACCTACACAATCAACAGCCCTCAACTCAACTGCGCACACGTAAAACACAACAGACACATTAGCTCACACGCACACCCGTACAGCACTCATCCACTTACACCAGACGCTCGTAAACGCACATAATGTACTTACACCTTCATTCAGACACACATTCAAAGCAAAACCCACACATCCACTCACGGACGCATGCACCCTCGCAGACGTAAACACACACCCCAACTCTCGCCTCCACTACGCATCAGTGATCACTCCTCACAAACTTCACGACACCCTCTTCAAACAACTCCCCCCCCCCTCCATCTTTACAGCTACGCGCGGGGATGTCAACACAACGCCCTGCAAAGCTCGACAACGCCGACAACTTCGCACAACTGCTAGAACAACAACACGGACAGCGACGCTATTTCGCGGCCAGTGGGTAGGCGCCCTCGACTAGTTTCGCCGGCGGGAATCCCCGCCAACCAGGCCGGCTGCGTGAAACTAGGCCGCACACTCGGGCCCCCCCCATACACCGCACAGAAAGTGACTCGACGGCGGCTCGCGAGAGGCCGACGCGCGTCCTCAGCTATTGCGTCGGCACCGGCGGGGAGAGGTGGCGCGTCGGGTTCACAAGGGAGGCTCGCTCACCCTGGAAGGGATCCCCGCGGTCTCCCTGTGCTCCACAGTCATGACCGTCCACTGCGACCTGTCCGCCATGCGAGGGGGGCGGTGAAGGCGGCCGTGACATCGCGCGTAAAGCGTGACGCGATCACGTCACAGGAGGACGGCGTCGACGCCGCAATGTTTACACTTGACAGGATGACGTCGCCAAACAAAATAGTGACGTCGCCAAACAATATAGTGACGCAACCACGTCGCACGGGGATCGGCGTGACGTCACACGCGTTGGAGGCTCTTCAGTCGTTAGAGGCATCTTTAGGCGTGGGAGGGGAAACGTCGCGAGGGAGAACACTGGACCCGGCTATCCCGAAAGGACAGCTTTGAAAAGCAACCATCATGAATTGAGCCGTGAAAACGTACATCAATACAGAGATTCAAATGTATGTTTTACAGTATTCCCGTGCATTATACTGGTTCGTGCATCTGTTAAGGATGCCCCCTGGGAGGCTCCCCCTAGAAGTCTACCAGGCACGGCCCACTGGGTGGAGACCTAGAGGCCGACCCAGGACAAGCTGGAAGGAGTATATCATTCGGCTGGCCTGGAAACGCTTGGGAATCCCCCAGGAAGAGCAGGAAGCTGTTGTTGAGGAAATTGATGTCTGGTCCACCCTCCTTGGACTGCTGCCTTCCCGACCCTCGCCAAGACAAGCGTTTTAGAAAGTGGATGGATCGATATACTGTATTAAACAAGTTACTGGGCATTCGTTTCGTTTGAGATGCAACACTTTTCAAGGCACAGGAAGGGTGTGCCACCGGTGTGAATAAAGTTGGAATCTGAAGTGATTTCAGAAAGAAAGAAATACTTCTGGGACTCTCGTTTTCCATGGTCGATCTTATACAGGGTGATGCACTGCTCACTGCGAGCATTCTTATGGGTAATTTGCTCATAACATGGCACCAGTCTTGTAGCTGTGGGGAGAGGAGCTCTAAAGCACGTAAGGATATGCATATATCTTCAACATACACACATACAATTGTACAGGAATTACTCTAACGCACTCAACCAAATAAAGGAAAAACGGATCACATTGTTTTACCACTCGTATGCATGTCTCCATTTGTATAAAAATACTTTATTTAGTTTTCTTTAGTACAGTATGCTTTTACGTTAAAAATTGCTACAAGCGGCTACAAAAGGTTACAATAGGGGGTGCTGCACGCACGTGGGCCCAGATAACGTCGGGGTCATCCGAACTGGGTTCGCACTGGGATTTTGAAAAGGCAGGACAGGCACCATCGCCTTATTTCTATAAGCTAATTGAAACCACTTTCCCAGTACCGAACCGACCGAGACTGTCCTGGTAAGCCAGTTTCAGTATTTCTAGAATCAGCTACAGGGACCGGATTTTTGGTTCAGTGTTTTCATTATTGTTTCCACTCGACCATTTAAATGATGTGTTTGTTGAGTTTAGTATACTTAGCATTTAAAGTCAGATCTTGAGAATGATGGAGTTTCAAGATTGGTATTATGGAGACGGGTCTGAAGACAATGACCAGAAAATCGAGTCCCATGCAGTAGTGTTAAGAAAATTATCGACGACCTGTGCCACATCAGGCAAAAAAGTGAAGCCAACATATAAAATGAAGGGGACGGCCACGATTGATTGTTATGACATTTCCATAACCTCCATTTAAATTTAAATCCAATGTACATTTGAAACCAGGCGAGAGCTATTCACATTCGTTAGCTCTTTTGCAACATTATACCTGGGTAGCTAGTTTTGTATGATTTATGGATTTAAAAATGTTCTCTCTTGATGCTGAATTGCGCCAGACATCTCAACCGAAATGTCCATGTGCTTCTCAAGTCTAGTGCCACTTAACGGCATCACCACTACCCAGTCCATAGCAACATATTCATAAAATGCGTATTACAGTACAGTATATATAAAAGCAACCCCATGTAGCCTCACAGACTACTAGGGTAAGTGCTGTTAGCGAGCACCTATTAAGGCCGGCATGGCACACATTAGTGTGGCAGAGCCAGCAGCATGCACGCCCAGCATCCTTAGTCTCGATGTTAACTGCACGTTCAGGTACACTGACTGCACGTTCAGGTACTCGCATTAGGCTGATCTAACCTAATGGAGGCTGAGGCTGGATTCCATTATCCAAATTCCGTGCTACTGTGCATTATGGCCAGGAATCAAACTAAGGTAGCTATAATGTTAGTACCACATCACTGCGCTCAACAATGTCGATACATGCATGCATATACTTTTTAAAGAACCTAACATTTTTTGCCATCTATTCGTTTAAAAAGTCACATTACCATTTGTATTTTGCACGACTGAATGCAAAAAAGACGTGAATATAGTGCAATGTACTCATGCCAACAGGTACAACAGCAGCTGACCCCACCTCAACGAGAAATAATGCTCTTTAAAATGTGCTTTTTTTATCGTGGACTTATAAAACAATTTACACATATTTGCACAAGGGTGTTACAAAACTCGCTGCATCTGTCTGTTCCATAGCAGTGACTAGTTTTTAAAACATCACTGTATGATGTGAATTCACAGTGGAACCTCTGTGAATGTGGAGGAGTCAAGATTAAGTCATATTAAAGGGATTCTGCTTTATCCGAATGACCATTGGAATCAATGCACATTATACAAAACAAAGGACAGCATTAAATATCAAACCACTGCTGTATATACGTATATAAAACCACATTGCTTCCGTGCTTAGGAACACAATATGTCTCAGTTGCAAACCATCAGAAATCAAACTATGGCTGCTTTAAAAAGCCCAGAGAAGTTAGTTTGAAGTGGCTTTTCATCTTACTGAGATACGATGCATTTTCAACATTGTTGGAGTTTTGTCTCAAATATATTTCTGAACCATTTAAAGTGACTTTGGTGTTACGACTTTTCTTAAAAAGGAGTTCCCTTTTTTGCTTTTTCAAGTTGTGTTCTGTAAAGTGTTAATAAAATCTTTTTTTTAATACAGATTCTGTGATTGTGGTTACTAGCAGTGTGGAGCTATGTGCTAGGCAGCAAAGGCGAGTGTAGGAAAAATCATGGTGTACTGTACTATGCTCCCCACATTAATCTCGCATGGACCAGCATGGTGAAGTATGGTCAAATAACAGCAACTGTTCATAAAGGGGCCCTAATCCAGCAATGGATTCACAAAAAGACTGTATACATACGTACAAAATTTACTTTCGTGTTGTGCTGGTGAGTGAGGTGATTTTATCACAAAGCGGTGTGATTTTTAAAGTCGTGTTTTATATCACAAACCCTACAAAAGACCAACCAGGGTAAATTTAAGTCGCCACTTTCTTAGAGGATTTCACTACATCAACATATGCTGTACATATGAGATCAATCCCTGGGCCTTCAATTGAATAGTGATATACTGTAGTGCTAGTAAACTAACACTGAAAAGGTACAAACATTTTTAGATATGTACCAACGTTGCATTTTTATGTTGATTCCAGAGTGCGTGTGCACGTTCTTTCCTCTCAACCATGCTTTATCACACACTTTGGCAACTACAATTACGTAGATAGCTCTGGCTCACTGATGGGTGCCAAAGTCACGAACCAAGTCTTGTGCAGCCTAACTGCCATTAGAAGATGTTCGACTTTTAGGCCTATGGCCTACAATGTTATCATCTTTTTCAACTGAGTGATGTTATTCATACACACACAAAGTAAAAAAAAATCCATTGCCAATATTGTATACCAAATGCTACCTTGTGGTAGTTTGGTCAGGAATCTCCTGTTTCACTTCAGCAATGTGTATATAATAATTTGTGTATCAATACATACACTCATCTATGTGCTATACAATGTATATGTGTGTATACACTATACATTATATTTAGTGTTGAATGTTACAAATGTAATAGGATTATGACAGTGAGATCAAAATTATCGCAAAAGTATCGGCACAATTACAATAAAGCAATACCATATTAATAACACTAATTATAATAAACTTGCATTTTTACGTAATATTAAAACTATTGGTAAAACAAAGCAAATGGTCAAATGAGCATTAAAAACACCTTATCAGTGGGAATTGTCTGGATGGCTCAAGGTGGTCATTATAGCCTTGCAATAACACTGAGGGTAAGCTGTTTAGGGCAGGTGCATGAAGTTGGCTCCACACGAAAACAACGTTTGTGGCTGTACCTAAAGAAGCATCCAGTGAATCATGTTGAAGTGATGAGTTTCAGATTGAACAATTTTCGATTTGGGATTTCTAACATTTAATGGTATTTTTTTTTTCAGAATTTTCGATCAATCATATTTTTATAATAGAAAGTGTCTTTGTACTGACAAAAGTGACGCCACCCTATTAGCGGGAAAAAGCAACATCACTTCATGTGAGAACAATCTGAAACAGAGCCTTCATATAATCCAAAATTTCATATCTAGATCTAATGTTTGGTTGAATATGATTTGAAGCATTTCTGTTACATTGTGGCTCCTGGGGTGGATTTTGAACAAATAGTTTTCAGCCTCAGTTTAGTTTCATATTAACTTTTTAACATCCAACTTGTGACATTTACAGTTTAGACTGCATTTTTATTCTCAGATTTTTGTGATTTTCAGTGGCTGTCATCTCCCCATTTGACAGTTTTATTTAAAACATATCAGAGAAGTACGATTTAAACTTGCCAATATAACTTACAGAACCTCCATAGGAGCAGTACAATTAGCTAGATTGAAAGTCTTATGCATTCTGAAAAGTTTACATTTCTAATCATCTTCAACTCGTCCTTTTCAAATACTGATAAAATATGTACCATCCGCACCATATGATGGAAAGTCATTTGTGGTTGTTGCATTTAATATGCACTAAAGTTTGCCATACCAATGTTGAATTTCCACCATTGCTTAAAGATAAAAAATGGGGAAAGTATTGTTCAATACCTGAGAGAGCAAGGTGATAGTTTTAACTTTATAATCTCTAAGCATTTTAAGATGAGAAGTGGCTGGATAGTAAAGATGTCAGAGCGCTGAGCTGGTTCCACCGATATGCTCGTTTCTGTAATTAAAGCAGTTTATAGCGATCTGATGGTCTCACTCCGGTCACCAGACTGGACGCAACAAAATCATATTAAATGTGTTTGATTACTCAATTCAGCTAAATTCCAGTTCTAATAATTATAAATATAGCTTTGACTGGCATGTAACCCAATGTATGGGGAGTGCATTAATTAGTCCTCTTGTCACACGCCATGGCTGATAAAGTCACTCGGTGATGATGACCCTGAGGGTAGGAAGCCTCAACTGGCCTCAATGTTGGACAGCATCACAGACTTCATGCATATGTATGATTTATCTACCTTGGCTGTGCAGTCTGCACTGATCAGGCAGAGACCATCAAAGAGAACCTAATTTTAGTCTTGAGAACCTGGGATTGTAATGTACAATATCAGCAGCGTAGCCTCAATGTTCTGGCATGACCATTCATGAGTTCATTGAGCCATTCACACCTCTCATCGCTCAGTTTTGGTTAGAGCTGTCTTAGATTTGCTTGTGGGTGTTTGGAAAAATTCTTAATTTCAAATTGCCTTATTCCTACAGTCTAGGGGAACGTTCGCTGTCAGACGGTTTGTTGTAAAAGTGGTAGTCGAGCCTGATGGACAAGCCTCTCTCTAGCAATCCACCAGCTCTTTATTGCCATAGTAATAAACAAGTCTGCATTTCTCTCTATAGTATACACCCTTTCTCTCTCCTTTCTAACCATACGGTTTCTCCAGTAATTTTCTGTCGAATGGCAAGAAATCCGCAACATCGTTTATTGATAGTAATTAACACACTGTTATAATTCCTCCAAATATAAATGTGCATCGTGTGCTTTTTTCCGTGAAAATAATTTCCTGTCGCTATTTCGTTTGTGTAATTTGCCTCTGTCTCTAATAACTTAGCATCGTTTAATATGGCATGTCACAAGCGTTCACTTGAGTCTTCCATTCTCACTAAAGTTTTCGCCAATAAACCTTAACTCTTGAATAGCACACTACACTTATTTACTTGCAATAAAGCTGAAGTGATGGAGGCCTTTTACTGTAGTCCCACATTCCTTTAATCCGAATGCAAATTGATGTTGCAGTGGTTTTCAAGACCACCGTAAACGATTTGTTTTGAGTTAGGGCAATGTTTTTTTGACCATGGCTTTCTGACGCTTCTCCCTGTGCAAACACATTCTTCATTTCCCTCCCTCCTTACCATGCTTCATCCTCTCCCCTTCTCCCTCATTAAATCGCCAACCTCCTCTCCTTATTTTCTCTACCCTGAACTTCTCACACACCAGCTTCCACTATTTCTCTTTACGCACATGTGTGTAGAGATTGTGGATGTCACTATTCCCCGGGATTTAAATTCCCTGTAACTCCCCGTCGCATTTTGTATGGAATTGTCACATCCAAACGGATTTAAATTGGTAAAAAAATTACGAAGACTTTTGCCCTGGCTTTCTGCCCAAAATTTAACCCTAAACAGTATATGGAAATAAATGTTCTTTGTCCAGCCAGACAAGAGCCCACTGAGATTATCACTTGCAAAGGAGACACGGAAAACTGGTTACACAGGTGTACAAATAATTCACGTATTTTCAAACTTGCTACTCAGGCTATTCAGACACACAATGGCCTAATTTTGTGAACAAAGTCACAGTGTTTTTAACGTCCACTTTACAGCAGACGGCGCACTTTGGTTGATGATGGTAACTCCCTCTGGAAATTACTGGGCTGCAGCAGGAATTCCACTCCCGACTCCATGCGAAACGTCCCAGCGGCGAGCGCGCCAACCGCTAAACAAACTCAGCCATCCGTCTAAAGTCAGTTGCAATGCAAGCTGAAACACAGAGACAACTGCTTCGTAGACAGACATCCTGAGAATCAAGTCTGTGTAGTTTTAATGGCCCACGGTGGCCGTGGAAGGACGGGCAAGGACGGTGAGGAGGTGACACAGGATGAAGTCAGTCTCCAACATTCAGAGCCAGGTCACACTCACTCCGCTGGGACATCCCATTCTCCTCCTCTTCTTCCTCCTCGTCTTCGATGTTCTCCTCGTCCTCATCGTCTTCATCTTCGTCATCATCCTCCTCTAGGTCGTCTTCGGCCTGGCCGTGGCCGTGGGAGGCGCCGGGTTTGCCGTCGTCCGACAACTGCCCCACGATGACGCGTCGCACGGCGAGCGTCGCGCTGTCCGAGCTCAGAGTGTTCAGCGGGTCCGACAGGCAGCCATCTTGAATGCAAAAGGGAACAGAGTGCGGTCAGAGGGCACGGCAGTGGGGGAGCCACGCTGCTCGAGATCATACAGCGTGGAGAGTCAAATGATCATGGTCACAAAATGAAGGTCAAAAGTCAGAGGGCTTGGGGGTTGCATGCAAGGGAAATGGCATTAAAATGTCAAGAGGGATGAGCGTTTACTGAAGGTGATGGGGGCAAGCATTCAGTTAATTACTTGATTTAAAAACTTTCGTATCGCTTACCACCATCATCATTGTAACGAATGGCAACATCACCTGCCACAATATTCATGAGAATAGATTTTCCTCTCTCTTCATGTATTGCCCTATAAAGCACTTCTCTCCTGCTATGACTGTTTCGTTGCCTCTTCTTATGTCTCCAAGATACAGACTGGCACGTAGAATACCCCTCTCATCCTGACATTCTTACAATCCACGATGCTTGGTCACTATTACCTGACCGGAATTTAAAGTATAGTCCTGGCAGAAAAACAAGACTGCTCGAGGTGACACGATATTGATAACACGAATGTGGTGTGCAGCTCAAACTGCTCATAACTCAACTTCATACAGATTTTAAAAAGCAGTGCCTGCTGTAATGAGCAAGGAGCAATATTTGTCATTGGTCAGTGTTCTGAACCAGAAGTGCAAATTCCACAGTCCTATAGCAGGAATCGGTAAATCTACATGACCACTGCATCCCCAGGCAATGATGGGTTAAGCTGAACCCTGACTGGGATTTAAACTCACAAACTTCTGATCCCAGGCTGAACTTCTACCATACCTGTGCCCCAAAGAGTAGGCTTACACATTTTGATGCAGTCATGTACGAATATATTTGCACAGATAAATGTCTATGTTTAGCCTTACAGACCCTAGGGACAAGTGTTGTAATCAAGCCTATTAAGGGCAAGCTGGCACATCAGTAGTAGCGGCCAGCATGTGCTCATCCATCCTCGTAGACATACATTCTCATGATGAATACATCCATCCTTCTCTGTCCTTCATCAATTCCCTCTCTTCTCCCATACTCTTTCTCTTACTCTCCTGCATTTTCTACTTATTGTCCTCTCCAGCGTCCTTTCTCCCTTCCTTGCCTCTGTACATCTCCCTCTCTCCTCCCATCCCTCTGTACCATCTCGCTTTCTTTTCCTGCCACCACCTGCCCCAGCCTCACCGTCGTCATGCTCCGTGCCGTCCCCGTGTGTCCGTGCGTCCCCGTCCCCACCCGTGTCCCCGTGTCCGTCACCCGTGTCCCCGTGTTCCCCCATGTCCCTGGGCGGTGCTCGGGCACCCAGGGAGTCCGGCCAGAAGCGCTGGGAGCTGGGCCGCGGCGCAGCCTTGAGTTTGCGGGCGGCGCGTGGCGACGGGTCGGGGTTGCTGGCGTCGAGCATTGGCTGCAGGATCCGGCGCCGTGCGTTGATGAACCTGAGGCATAGACAGCCCGTGCAGATTCGTCAAAGGGATAACCACGTTCAGGGATAGATGCATTATCCTAGTATTTTAAAACCTTTGTTGTGTTCCAGTCCATGTATATTCCAACACCGGGGTCTGAGAGAAACAGCATTTCGATCCTCTATATCTCCTGTACATATGGCAGAATTGACAATAAAGTTAAATTAAATTACATGGAAAGCCACGTTAAAAGGATGACCACATGAAAGGTGTCCCCACATTAAAGGGATAACCACAAAAGGGACACACACATTAATGGATAACTGTAATAAATGGATACCCACATTCAAGACATATTAAAGCATTACACACAAGTGAGCGAGAGACTACATAATGACTGGGTGCCGTACAATAGTGTAACAAGGACATCACGGCATTGACATTTGATTACAACGTATTAGAGGGTAGCCTATGCTATGACGTGACACCTCACGTCATGGGATCGGATTCAGAAAATGAGTAGCATATTATTTAAAGACAATGGTCCTTCATGTTGGGAGAAAGGCCATTGCTATAGGGCTGTGGCTGTGTTAAGTGTTAAGGCGAGTGTGACTTGTATTGGCATGTTCATCGCAAGCATTTTGAACAATGATCTCACCAGTTATTGACCTGCAGCAGGGTTAGGTTGGTCTGGTTGGCGATTTGTCTTTTCTCGTCTTCTGTTGGATATGGGTGCTGCACACATACGCATGTGTACACACAATTACATATGTTAAATACAAAGATCCCCCAATTAGCCTTACAGATGGCAGGTGCAAATGCTGTTGGCGAACACCTACACAAACCAGCATTGCACATGACAGGACCTGTAGCAGGTGTGGCGAACATAATGCCCAAGATGCCTGTTCCCACAGCACTGACGTTCAAACACCACACCAGCTGATATGTATTGACCTAGGGGAAGCCACTTGCCACTGCTACAGGTTCAGATACCTTATTCCACTGGTGTTGTGTATGGCCAGCAATCACTTGGATGGTTGTGTGGTGTGCTAACCACAACATTACTTGAAAAAGCTGCTGTAAAATGTGATCTGGAAGACAGGCATAGAACAATGAATTGATTGTACTGTCCTTATTTGCCTATTTATATTACTACTCTACTTTTCCATGGCAGCATAGGGATATTAATAATAACACAACTTATCACGCGTGCAAATTCCATGCCTGGTCATAGACAAGACACAGATATTGAGGCAAATACATGTGTCAGACCATTTACATTTTCTTTTGGCAATGAATTTTACTTATGCAACATTAACCTAATGTAATAGCATTCTGCACGCTGCTGCGCCTCTCTTGGGCCCCATAACTAAGCTGTGGTGTCCTCGCCAATAACACGCTGCGTGTTCTTGGCAGTCTGTAGCTGGGCATGGCTCACCAAAGAATCCTTATAAGGGCAAACACATCCACATTTCCCATACTCTTAAACTGTCCATAATAAACGTTGTGATGGCTTGGTTCACGAACAGTTTGAGCAGAATTTTCCAACACATAAAAAAATACAATTTTCCTCTTTAGCCTATAAACCTCACTGAAGCAGTACTAACATAATCTACATACACACATGCGTATAATATTTGGCTGAGTGGCACAGTGGAGAGAGCAATTGCATACTAATACTTCTTAATCTCTTGGCCAACAGGCTTTTACAACAACACTGGGATGTCTACAACGCAGGACATATGGTTAGTATCTAGCATGATGGGATTGTGTTTAGTGCCTTACTCGCAATGGGAAGAATGTGAGTTAAAGTGTTAGTTGGCTACTGACTCAGCACATCATCCCTTTGGGATTTATAAATGAGTGCAATCTTATTTAAAGACAAGAATGGGTCTTCATTTGGGAGAATGACGATCACTATAGACGTATACAATAGCTAGCACTGATCTGAGCCATGCTGGAGATATGCGCTACCCCATTACTCACTTTCACAGGGAGCCACTTTAACTTGCCATGCACAGTGCACGTAAATATGCACACACACATCAATGCACACCCAAATCTCCACAACAGAGATCACAGTCAACTAATCTTTTGGGTCGACTTCAATAGTCAGCTGATGAACCAATCACTGCGGCTGCACTGGGACTGTAGCTGATTAATCCTGACTGCAAGAGCATGGAGTGGTGCAAATGTAGATTTCAGATTGGAGCAGTCATGCGACTCCATCTCCCATTGCGCGGCCCCTTGGCTGTCGCTCACCACAATGTGCTGGAAGAGCCAAGAGCGCATGACGGTGGTCGCATGTTTGGGCAGCACGCCACGCTTGAGGCGAGCACGCTTGTCATCCGGGTCACACGCCGAGATATCCTAACACGCAGTTATCAGTACGGCAATGTGCACATGCATATGCACAAAAACAACGAAACACCACATAACTTGTAACAGAATATTGGAGCAAGTGATGTTAGCAAGTGCCTAGTAAGACCTGCATGGTACACAAAGGTGTGGTGCAGCCAGGATAGGCCTGTCCACCTCTGCCTCCCCAGTTTCTGATGTTTGTAGTGCAGTGCACTAATCTCTGTGCCACCAACCCCCATACATATACACACAAGTACAAAGACGAAAATACAAAGGTCCCCTCTATAGCATTTATTTACTCTTGGGATAAGTGCAGTTAGAAAGCAGCTATTAAAGTTGGCAAGGCAAAGGGAGGGGAGGGTGGCATGGTTACCGCCACTCATTCACCTTTGTTTCCCCAGTGCTCATGTTTACATACTACACCAGACCAAATCGCCTGGAATGTGCCGGAATCTTGTCAAATATCACAAGCCAAGCAGATTTGAGCGGGTATGGTGCTCGGATAGGTGATGTAATCCAGTTGTAATAGGCGCTGTGACAGCAGAGGGCTGTGCAGCAAAGTCTATTGTTCCATGCTTCTCCCACCTTCAACTCACTGACTGAGTGCAGTGAATATCTCTCACAGCTGACAGGGTGCGGAAAGACCCTTATTCCGCAGTGAATTGGCAAAAACAGGCTGTGCATGTGCATCCTAAGTGAAGCTGAGGACATAGTCGGCTTCAAATTGCCACTGGAATTGTACATATATGCAGGGACAGGCGTAAATTAATATACATCATGTCCCCATGTCATAACATCTTTGTGACCCTCGGGTGAAAGGCGCTATATAAATTGATATTATTATTATGTATGTCTCTGCATCACCATGACCTATGTTTCTGAATGCACCACCCTGCCTCTCATCCCTACAGCTTTACATCCCTATGTCCTCATGCTTATGTTCCCATCCACCTGTGTCTCCATATCCGATGTCTTTCTTATCTCATGTCTACCCATGAATGTCTAAGTCCTTGCGTCTGTATCATCCAAAGTGTCCTGATGTCCCCCTGTTCTTCCGTGTCTCTCAAAGGCACTGTGGGTACTCCTGTCCCCCTGCCTTTATGCCTGAGTCCTCCGATGTCTCTGTGTGTCTCCGTGCCTCTGCAAGTGTCTCCACGTGTTTCCGGGTTACCTGCCCCAGGTGTGTGCCCCCCATGCTGTCCGCCTGCAGGTGAGATGTGGTGCAGATCCCACTGATGACACAGGGAGACGACACGACGGACTGGAGACACAACACACGGAAAACACACGTCATACATGCAGACACCATATGCAAACACAGCGGTTGCACACACATTATACAGGAAAACATGAATAGTTTACATGATGACATGACTATTATGCATTTTGGCAGAGCTAATATAGACGTGGTTGGACATTGCACACCATGGGAGGGAAACCTTTTTTGTCACTTTGGTGACCCATATCATTTTTGCAAATTAGACTATCCTGGGCTCTTAAGTTCTCACCTAGTTAAAAACATAAACTTGACGTCTTGTCCTTACTGAGGGCCAGAAAATACTTTCAAATACCGTTGGGTAGGCTACACATTAAAGCACGTCTCCACATTACCGGAAAATAATACAAAATATAACTTATTCGTCCATCTTGCATAAAGAGACCCTTTTAATGACAGAAGGCCCGTGGGCCATTATACACAATGGTGTGGTTGTCAAACAAGGTAGTGTAGACGATAGAGACGGTGATGTTGCGACTGCACACCACGGCGTGGGCGCTCTAACGGGAGTCTCACCTGTGCCCCGTGGATCTGCAGAGCAGTCGCGGTGGTCGCTTGTGTCATTGCCTGGGCGACCACCTGACCGTGCGGGGTCACCATGGTAACTGGTTGATAGATGGTGCCCCCTGCAAATGTCAACAAACACGGTCATTATAACGACGTAACAATCGCCCAAAATAATTATCAAAATAACACAACCGCAGTCATTATAAAGACAAAACAAAGTCAATAACCAAAACAACAACCGTGATAAATTCCAATTTCTTTTACAAGTATTTCACTAAAAAAGGCGGGTGACATTGAGTTAGGTACAGAGAGTACATTCATACGGGAGAGTTTCAATAGACTTCTAATTCGGTAACCTGCGTCACTCTGCTTGTGGTAAAGATTGTGAAGTGAATGAGGCAGGGCCATGGTATTGATGTGCAATTTTGTTTATCCTTCCAGCTTTGCCACAAAATGGCCAACATGTCACATGATAGAAGCTGGCAGTGCCATTGGACACAGGTGCAATGGCACTGCCATTGAAGAATAAATGTGCAGCATGGTAAATAACTGCATGAATGATGACTTCTACAAATGGGTGGAATGACTGCAATAAGGACGTAAGCACATCTGTGATGACATAATTTCGAAGGAGAAATGATGCTTCAACTCCACTGAATGTCGCTCACATTTAAAGGCTGATTTGGGATAACTGGTGAGTAGGGATTAAGTACATATTAATTAAATTGCACTGATACAGGTTACAGCATTATTACAAGTTTAAAATATGCCCATATATGTGTGTGACATTACATCATGTGAAAAATTAGTCATGAGATTAGGCTAGCATCTTGTGTTCCCTCTGCCTGTTATAACGAGGTGTTCCGTCGTAGCGTGTTATTTAAATGACGTTACATCGCGTGTCATTGCTGTACTAAGACTTAATTGTGGGTGCTCCTAACGCAGGATGTACTGGCGTCATTATGGGGTGCGATAATACGGCAAACTACGGATGTGATTCACAAGTTGGTGGATGGCCTTTAAAGTCTGGTGGAGCACTCTGTCCTCTATTTCCATCAACTTCTACGTGACGGAGCGATCCGCTAGGCTTGAACGGTTCTCCACAAACCCGTAAATCATACCTGACGTCGTAATGACTGGGCGTTACCTGTTAGCACCTGCGCTGACTGTAGCGTTGCAACGGCAACTGAAGGGCCAGGAACGCTCACTACAGCAACTGCGTCACCCGACGTCAGGCCCAGCGCCTGCTTGGCCAATCAACAAAGGGGAAGGGGGGTTATAAGTGAAAAATTAATTAATATTCAAGAGGGACGACATCTGTGATGGTTGAAGTCTCTGCTATGCCCCTCGTGATGTCTTTAGACTTTCAAATGTCTGTATTGTGAAGTGAATGTCATAATAATGTGATGGTGATATAATTTTGGCGTTAATATTGTGATGATTCACTTATATATTCATGTAATGGTGTTTTTTGCATATGGTGATGCTCATGGGTTTACATGTGATACTGGTGCTGCAATGTTGATATTAACATTGGGATGATTTTATCACAACGGTAATTGTGATTATTATGATGGTAGTAGTGACAATGATGTGTTGATGCTATGGTATCGGAGTTGCTATGCTGATGTTGGTGTCGTGATAATATTGTAATGTTTACACGAACATGAATAATAATTGTATTGATATGCTGAGTTTACAATGTTGACATGCTGGTGATGTGGTATGGATATTAAAGTGCTGCTGCTATTGTGATTCAGATGTTGCTTTACTAACAATGTCATTTATTTATTTTTCAGGAGGATCCTGTGCTGGGAATGTTTTGCAAAGGCAAGGGGTGTTTTGCAAGTGCAAAGAAAGCAGACTACCTCGTGAAAACCCATGCATATTTGGAGATAACATATACCTGTATTTTAAATAAAAGTTGGCAATGCATCGTATAAATCAGTGGGTGTGTCACCAGATGATATAACTTTACTAACACCGGGCACAAGTTTGGTGTGAGTCTTACTTTCCTGAGCATCGTAATATATGGGTTTAGCACGGTCATGTTTTAAATCATCATCATCGTCATCTGATGCTGAAAGAATGATGGTGTCGTGTCAGTGTTGTATTGTTTGACGTCGTGGTATGAGGTTGTCATACGGGCTCCCCGAGGAAGGAGTTGCTGGGTCCCACGTCCGAACGAAGGAGGTTGTCTGAATGCATCTTGCTCTTCAGGCAGGTGATGTAGCGGCTGCAGAAATCCTTGCACAGATCGCTCACCTTCTCCAGCTCCAGCAGATGAATACGCAGCACTTGGATCGCTTTCACCATCTAGCAGGTGCAGGGTTGTTATCATTATGTTTTATCGTTTGTTTTCACCAGTTACATTTCAATTATGCTCTCGGCATCGTGTTATGAGATAAATAATTTTTCATTCAGAATTCTACAGCTAGAGGTGCACCGTCTTCTACCAAACATTTACTCAGGCAAATTATATCAAAGAAAAATGTGCCGTCACTGAAATCAGCTTATCAACACCCATTTTATATGGCACACCTTCAATATCCACACCTTACATGCTCTGTAAAAGTTGGTTGTCGGATATCAATCATATTGAATGTTTAATTTTCAGTCGTGGAAAAAGACATTATATGAATGACATTTTTTTGTAGTCATTGGTAACTGTCTTTATACTATGCTCATACTATCCACTTGAGCACTCAGTTTAACCACAGGTGGCTGTCTGGAAGCTAATGCAGTAATTGCTCCACTTGAAAACCCAATTTAATCCTGTTTCGTGTGTGCGCGGACGTGCCAGGTTGTCTATCTCGGGCTCGTCGCTGAAGAACGGCTTGCGCTCGCTCTCCTGTCGCTGCACAAACCCCTCGATGTCGAGGTCGAATCCAGCAGAGCTGACAGAGTCAGATCCCAGCGTTGCCTCTTCACAGCGCTCAAAGAGCAAAGCCAGCAACGGGAACAGGGGATGCCTGCACAACATCAAGACCATAATCGCCATCAGCACCATGAAAAACAGCAACACTATTACCAACATGTACCAAACCAGTAACAACACCATCACCATTGACATCAGTAACATCACCACTAACATTCACCATCATTAAGACAAACATCAATTAATTAAAGTGTATTGCGTTTTTTCACGACGATAAATACCATTTACACTACTGCCATCACCATTCCTTAGCCACATCTAAACCATCATCAAGATAATTCCTATTAAGTGAGTACGTCATATAATTCAAATTTTTATTCGGATAGCTATGAAACGCGCCAATAGTACCTGTAGACCGCGCGCTTATCGGCCTCGAGCTGTGCCTGGGCGTCTCCACCACCCCCGCCACCTCCCACGGGTCCCGTGGAGGGGGTCAGGGTATCGCCAACCGCTCCCCCCTGTGCCCCAGGTCCCTCCGACGACAACTGCAACCCACAGAACAGAAGGCACAACAGCTCTTAGCAGTCATCGCCCGGCAGGTAGCACATGCATGAATGACCTTGTGTATAAACCCATAATGTATTGCAAACACCACCAGAGGGCATGTGCATCACAACAACCCGATTCAGCCAGTATCCAAAATGTGCTGTGTTTTAGCATGGACCAGTACTAATTTGGGTATGGGAACACACATTAACTCTTGGCTTGGGTGCAATATAGTTAAACTTGCTATATGATTCATGTTTGCTTTGGGTAAGGCCATGTGGTAATTTGATCTTCTTCTTTGCGATTCTTTGAAGCACGATGGTCAGCTTCTGGACATCGTTGTCTTTCAGCTCGGCTTCAAAGTGTTTGGTAGAATTCGCAGGCAACACCAAGTATTACCTGACAGGGATCGCGACGTGAACGCTTCTACCTTGACCCCCGGTAATTTGATTAATTGTCTCATTGTTTTGTATTATATCCTGCTCTCCTGCCAAAGTTTTTGGTTTAACTCTTGTGAAAATTTAAAACAATTGCTTCTATACTGTAAATAACCACATTTTGCTTAACATGAGACCGCAAGTTTCCAACCTTTTGCTTGTTATGTACAGTATCACCTAGCAGATTGTCCATATACCCTTACCAGCATAAGAGTTTTACATTCAAACAAATAACTGAAAACGTGAATCTGTAAATTTGGAAAATGAACTCAACATAAATTATATACCACGTGGATGAATTAAGTGTCCATATGTACAAGTTTGCCACATTATAAGCAAACGATAAGCATATGGCTTTATAAGTGGTGGTGCACACGCAAAAAAGACTAGTTAAGAATTCCACAAGACATCACCCCTAAATATGTCAAATGTACCCCAGGGGTACGCACACCACTGGTTGGGAACCGCGGAGCCACACTGTGTCTTTGGCTGTCCGGTACAAATTCAAAGCTTCGACATCATGATCATCAGCCACGATCTATCCACTGTTGGAAAAAGGCCTCCTCAAGCAAAAGCCATCTGTCACGGTCTCATGTCGCTGTACTTATGCACACGAGCTAAATTCATCACTCCACCTTCGTGATTGATGGCGGCTCCGGCTTCTTCTTCTTTGCGATTCTTCGAAGCACGATGGCTAGCTTCTGGACATCGTTGTCTTTCAGCTTGGCTCCGGCTGCTACCCCATGATTAGCCTCTACCACTGGCTGTCATCTCTTCCAGCGATGCGTCCTGCCGAAGCTAACTTAGTTTTCTGAAGTGTTGGCCAAGTCAGTGATAGTCATAATCTTCTTCTTTGCGATTCTTCGAAGCACGATGGTCAGCCTCTGGACATCGTTGTCTTTCAGCTCGGCCTCGAAGTGTTTGGTAGAATTCGCAGGCAATACCAAGTATTACCTGACGATCGTGTTTATTATGATGAGAAGTACCCACCTGTGTGGAGTCAGGGTATGATGGTGAGGAGAGTCCCTGTGCTGCCACCACATGGTGCATTATGGGATGTCCACTCCCCCACTCCTACACGCATACGTTTTAAAAAAAGCGTTATCATTGCTGTACTGTAATGTCACAAAATAGCACTTATCCTAGGAACAAGTAACTGTTTGGATAAAAGGGTTGGCTCTCAATACAAGTTTAAAATGTGATTGGCTGAAATACAACAATCGTTGTCCTCTGTAGAATTTTGCGCCAGCCAAAAGGGTGTAGAATTTCAACAACTGACTTCTTTCTTTGCGATTCTTCGAAGCGCGATGTTAAATTACAGTTTCCCATTTTCTTACACAGCCCCTTGCATTTTCATTGAACTCCGCAAGGTCTTTTGAGCTGCAGAGGTTGGGTAGTAGAGCACAGACAAGGCAGTGTTCCATAGTATGGTCTGCTTCTCCACATTCACAGGTGGTTGGGCCGGTCTTGTAGCCCCATCTGACCAAAGCATCTTTTGATCGTCCCGTTCTAGTTCTCAGCTCAACAGATACCCGAAGCCCCTCAAGGTGGAGCAAGAAGAGAGGCCAATGCCCGCCTTTAAGGCCAGCACTGACTGTTATATCTCTAAATGTTGAAGGACTGTCTGCAACTAAAGAAGAACTTGTTGCAAAACTATGCAAAGATTATCATTGTGATCTTCTCTGCCTACAAGAAACCCACCGTGGACCTAAAAACCCTCGCCCTCGTGTAGAAGGTATGACCACCCTCATAGAAAGACCACATGAGAAATACGGAAGCATCATACTAGCAAAAAATGGGACAATCGCCGAATCAACATCAAAGAGCGATAAAAACGATATCGAAGTCCTAACCGCTGAGCTCCGAGGAGTTACCGTTACCTCAGTTTACAAACCACCTACCACACCCCTAGAGATGCCTGAAATACCATCATCTGAAAAACCGAAAATTGTAATTGGAGATTTCAACAGCCACAACACGCAATGGGGATACGCCAACAACAACGCAGATGGAGATGCAGTAGAAGCGTGGGCTGAAAACAGCCAGCTTAATCTGATCCACGATGCCAAACAACCAAAGTCCTTCAACAGCGGGCGATGGAAAGCAGGCTACAACAACTGACTGTTCTGAGTAAACGTTTAGTGGAATGTCCCCTAATTTTGTTTAATTGACCCCACTTGTTTTCTACGACTAGTTATTCCATCTGGTCTAGACATTGTCCTTTAAAAAATGTGACGTTATCGCATCTAGCACAATCTCATTACGTGTGACATCTACTTTCTAAGTACTGTAACGTATTATTTGTTTAAAAATAAACGTTATGCGTAGTGCCCACAGGGACAGGCCTTCCTCGGCTGATTCCTCTACCCGGCTCCCCATAGTTCCCTGGGCAAGGGAGGTTGGGAGAGACTGGTTGAGACCCAATTCATTCATTCGTTTTCAGAAACCGCTTAATCCTGTACAGGGTCGCGCTGAACCGAAGCCTATCCCGGGAGACACAGGACGCAAGGCAGGGCTATACCTATGATAGGACGCCAGTCCATCACAGGGCACCGGGGGCAATTTAGTCAGCAGGCCAATTAACCTATGCAGCAGCATGTCTTTGGACTGTGGGAAGAAACCGGAGTGCCCGGCGAAAACCCACGCGGACACGTGGAGAACATGCAGTGCCACACAAAGGCCCCCGAGCCGGGATTCGAAACCGGGGAATTTTGTGAAGCAGCAGCGCGACTCACCGCGCCACCGTGCTGCCCATGTTACATAATCCATGTTCCTAATTCTGGCTCTCAAATTTTAAGCGTGCAGCTTTCCATGCTTTCATCATCATGCTATAGTGTTACAAAACCCATCCATATGCATGATTTTTATTATCCTAATCGAATGGATAGGATTATTGAAATTCAAAGCTTCGTCATCATGATCATCAGCCACGATCTATCCACTGTTGGAAAAAGGCCTTCTCAAGCAAAAGCCATCTGTCACGGTCTCATGTCGCGGCACTTATGCACACGAGCTAAATTCATCACTCCACCTTCGTGATTGAATCAACCGGTACAACGCGCCCGGAGAAAATGCGCTAGTTACAAAAGTTGATTATTACTTCCAATTTCTTGCCTATGAAAAAGTGTATTCTCCGGGAATACTTAGTCGGCAGCAGAGGGCAGTGCAGCTAAATACATTCGAATTCGATTCGATTCTTCGAAGCGTGATGGTTACATGACAGTTTCCCATTGCAGCAAGTTCTTCTTCAGTTGCAGACAGCCCTTCAACATTTAGAGATATAATAGTCAGTGCTGGCCTTAAAGGCGGCGGGCATTGGCCTCTCTTCTTGCTCCAGACTGAGGGGCTTCTGGCATCTGTTGAGCTTCTGAAACATCGTTGTCTTTCAGCTCCTTGGCTTCGAAGTGTTTAGTAGAATTTGCAGGCAAATACCAAGTATTACTTGATAGGGATCGCGACGTGAACGCTTCTACCTTGATCCCCGCTAAATACATTGTTGTACAGGACTACTATGCATCCACATATTATGCTTCCCGCCTTACCCCAAAGTGCAATATGGTCAAGCAACTCCGACGACATTCGGAGGCCAACTGGGCATTGAGCCCTTTAAGTAAACCGATTGAGGACCAATAGCTTAAATTAGACATTTTTTTAAATATAAAAAAGAGCAATCATACTACGAAAACACAAATCAAAATGTCGAGCTGCAATACATTTTCACACACGTACCATGAGGGCAGCATAGATTTATAATTTAAAAAAATCCACGCATAGCTACAAATGCTAAATACAGCACGACCATTAAAACTATATCCACACACAGCAATATCGGCCCAAACATGGCCTTGGGCGGGGAGTTTTTGGGTGCCCTTTGAAAATGGTCCCGTGCTTCCTTCCATCAGCCTCCCTCACCGCTTTCTCGAATCTCTCTGCCGTCTCTCAGTACTACTCCCTGTTATATTCTCAATGCCCTCTGCTGCCAGCTTTGCCGCGCGATGCGGCGACACAAGAGGGAGGCATGGGCCACATTCACACAAACGCCCCGGGCTCCCCATCGCGCACACCCACAACCCCCCTCAGCGTTCATTTAACGCGTTGACACTAATTTCTATTTAATGGGTTCACGTATTATTTTCGCAGTAACAATTTCACAAGGGATGCCCGTACATGTGTGGCTTATTTATTAAAGATGCTTTATTCGCGCGTTTTTTTCGGCGATGTAAAAACCCATTAGCGCCGCGCGCGAAATGGCGGCAGAGCCGCGGCTTGTGGGAAACATAATTACATGAATCTTCACCAGAACGACACGTCTGACCGCGGAAATTTTACTTTTTAAATCCACGTGTTTTTTGGGTCAAATTGTGAATTTCGCGACTGTAATAGTTGTTAGTTTGTAAATAAATGTTTTATGCATCGGGCCGGACCGTTTAAAGATGGCGCCTTGCGTTTTCCCGCTAAAAATGGGCGGCGCGCAGTGCGGAATCTTTACTACAAACTAATCATAAACACAACGGGAGGAACGCACGATTACAAATCACAGGGTTTTATAGGTGATTAAACCTTTATATTTGTAGTGTATACATATATCTGTAAGCGGTTATGTCCTGTTGTTGTACCGCAGCGTACAGTTAATTGCCGGGGGGTGAGGCATTGCTGCCGAGTGCTGCACGGCGACAGCCGTCTGCTCCACCACGCAACGTAACCCATTACTGTACCGAGTTACAAGACATTATTAAGACGTGTGACGCGACTTTATATATCACTTCTCAAGTGGATATACTGTACGAGTGTTGTTTTGACTACTGTATCCACGATACTGTCGGGGGTAAACTACAAGACTGCAACACTGCGTGATTATACAGACCACTGTGAGTAATATGCCAAAACGTAACATTACAGAAATGGTGAGTGGGATTGTGACACGCTACATCGTGTGGCTTTGTACATGTTAGGAAGACTGGTGACCAACTTCAGACTGCATGCATCACTGCAATGGACTGCATTATCAATGCTATACGAATATGCAACGGTGACACATTTACGATAATGGGACAACGTAATGCGAGTGGCTTTTGTCTGCGACAATAACCATGACTAGACTGACCCTCACTACAATAATGTGACCAAGAAGACGTGTGTCAAGGGTCAATGGTGAAGCGTGCAGAGACGGTCACTTGAGACCACACTCGGGGTATGTGATTGACAGATCACCACTTGAGACAATGGGGGTTGACTGACTTATCACGCTGGGCTACAAACCTGGCTATGACCCTAGTTCGAATCTTGCTCGTGGCCAACACCAGTAAAGATTTTCTGAACCTGGTCCTGGGCCTCCCTAGGTCGACTCAGCCTCAAATGAGTACCTAGTGCGGTGTGTAAACATTGCCACTATGGGAGACAAAGGCGGCCGGGCGTGGTGCTGGTCACTCACCCCCTCGTGTGCCGTGTCGACCTTCATAGGTGCGACTCGCTAACGGCACTTGCCCCTACAGTCTGTTAGGGCTATATGGGAGGTATTTGTCTTCGTAACATGCTGTAAAGGCTTACTCAGCGAAACTATACAGACTATCCGATAACACAAACGCTCATATAAGAATACACCATGCATCATATATAGCTATTGTTTTGACGCAATAGTTACTGATTATAAAGCTCAACCCACTCATTATAGAAAACAGAGATTGATAAGAAATAACACATGGGTGTAAACTACTGTGTCGTGACAATAGTGACTGGCTGCAATAGCTGTGCTAGACTACATTGTAGGCGGTAGTGGTATTGTAATCACTGCTAGACTACAATATTTACACAGCTATGCTACACTACAAAAGTGGCATCGTAATAACTGCGAGCCTACTACATTCGATACTAATAACTGCGCTTACAGGAATAGCTGTGCTAGGTTACAATAATACCATTGTAGTAACGTAGACTACACTAGTGACACCGTTAACTATGCTAAACTACCATTGCGTATGCTAATAACCGCTAGAGAAGTAACACTAATAACTGCTATACAGTACTATAATAGCGACACTGAAATAGCTGCTACTTTATAATAGTGGCACAAATAACTGCTAGTCCACTAATAACTCCTAGACCACAGTGACACTATAATAGCTGTGCTCGACAATATTTATATTAATAACTGTTAGACTACGGTCATTTAACTGCAATAGCTGCTAGATTACAAGAATTGCATTAGCTGTGCTCGACTCCAAGTGACATTAATCACTGCGGCAGACAATGACACTAATAACTGTACTCGACAAGTTACACTAGTGACTGTGCTAGACTACAGTAATGACACAACTGCTAGACAATTGACACTAATAACTGTGCTAGACTACGAGTGACACTGTAATAACTGTGCTAGACTGCAGTAATGTCACTCTTCTTCTTTGCGATTCTTCGAAGCACGATGGCTAGCTTCTGGACATCGTCGTCTTTCAGCTTGGCTTCGAAGTGTTTGGTAGAATTCGCAGGCAATACCAAGTACTACCTGACAGGGATCGCGACGTGAACGCTTCTACCTTGACCCCGATAACGGTGCCAGACTACAGTAGTGACACTGTAATACACTATATGTGCTTACCTAGAGGTGCCACTGTAACTATTGTACGAGGCTACAATAATGGCACGGTAATAACGGTGCTAGGCTACAATAGGCAGTGACTAGTTACTGATTAATCGAGGTGAAAGTGACTCCCGTATGACTGACCACGCACTGTACACTATCCGTCTGGGTGTGAAGGGTAAGACTAAAATAAACTCTGCAACAACAACAGTGGTGTGTGTGTGCGCTTGAGTCAGACTGCCATTCAGCATGACAGCAATAAGTATACCTATCTTATAAACTACGGCTGCAAAGTAAACGTGTATTAGTGACCAATAACTGTCGGAACGATGGTGTGTATAGCCTAGCACAGGGATCTCAATGTGCACCTCAAGGCCCACTTGGGTCTGGTCTCCACGGGCCACTAATAAATAATAGCGTTGTATAGAGCGCCTTTCACCCGAGGGTTACAAAGCGCTGCACAAGGGGCGCGAAGAGAACGGCATGTCAATAATGCAAAATAAATAAAGACAAAAGGAACAAAAACAATTAAATGGTTAAGGCTGCTTCGAATATACGTGAAACTGGCAATCTTAAGAGCGGCAAAAATCTGCCAGCGTCCCCTAAGATGGCCGTCACTTTCGTAAAGACAAACAAGGAGGGAGACTGAAGTCAAGAAGAAGCTTCCTCAGCCATGTGCAGCCCCTAACAACATCTCGAGGGGAAACCAGACTCCAGCTCTGGACGGAAAAGCTTGAGGTGGTGATCAACCCACCGGTTGAGAATGGCTGCTCTAACACAGCTAATGGTAGTGATATTGCCAAACACTGCAATGAATAGGTGTAGGACTACAATGGGCCGGATGCAATGGGTCACTGCTGTCGAATACCAGTGACTCAAGCGTGATGGTGACAATGCAGCAAGAGGAATTGTGACAGGGGGAGGGGGTCAGAGAAGTCGAGTTCGTAATAAGGTGGGCGGGATGAAGCCAGGGTGGACAGTAACGGAGACTGGGGTGGAGGAGAGGGCGAATGCCGGAGAAAGGAACAAGATCACCCTTTAATGAGTGCAAGGTCAATGCAGAGAGATCGGACTACTTTGGTTGGCAGCGAGTGGGAGAGGTGGGCGTGCGTCTGGGAGAGAAGGCATGGATACAGTGCAAGATGGAGGGAAGGAGAGTGCAGGCGAGGGAAGGAAGAGAGAGCGTGTGTGAAGGGCCTTGAATGTACGTGTCGAGCAGAATGAAAAGGGAGCTGGCATGAGTTGATGTTGTGAAAGAGGGATAGACAGACAGGACGTGTGCGTGTGTGAAAAGGCTTAGAGCAAAAGGAAAAGCGTGTGGGGGAGGGATGACTAGGGTGTGTATGTGAGACAAGACATACAGAGAAGATTATTGCCTACGAGAGACGAGTGTGTGTATGATAAGGTAGCCCAGCGTGGGGTGTGTGAGAGATGGAGAGAGGATGAGTGTGTGTGTAAGAAAGGGGAGAGAGAGCAGGAGTTGTTTTGAGAGGCGGAAAAGCACGGGAGTGTGTATGTACACTGTACATGTGTGGGAGGGGGGGAGTCGGCGTGTGTGAGCGCCAGACTGTGAAGGCGGCAGGAATAGACATGAGAGGGTGAGGGAGGGAAAGGAGAGTGCAGCACAGCCGAGGAGTGCACTGCATATGTGAAGGAAAGGGCAGCAGAGCAGGAGTGTGTACATGAGAACGGTGAGAGCAACAGAGGATTAAACAGTGTGTGTATGAGAGCAACGGTTAGCGTACACTGTATAGGATGAAAGGGAGAGTGAGACGTATGAGTGCAACGGTGTGAGGCAGGGGGACGTGCAGGAGAGTGTAAAAAAGATGATGGCGTGCAGGAGCGTGTGTGAGAGAGATGAGTATGTGTACGAGAGTGAGAGAAGACGGGAGTACAGGAGAGTGAGAAAGGGAGTGCAGGAGAGCGTGAGAGATGGAGCCGTTAATGGGGTGTGTGAGGAGGGAGTGTATGTGTGTGAGCGATGGATTAACGAGAGTATGAGAGTACAGGAGAGCGTGTGGTTGATGGAGGGAGTGCAGGAGAGAGTACTGTATTGAGAGAGAGGAGTGCAGGAGAGTGAAAAAATATGTAAGAGTGTGGGTGTGCAGGATAGTGTTAGAGAGAGTGGCATGAGTGTTTGAAGGAGGAGTGTGGGCAGGGGAGTACACGCGAATGTTTAAGAGGGAATGCAGTATAGTGATGGGAGTGCAAGACATTGTGTGGGAGTGCAGGAGTGTGTATGTACCAGGGAGGAGGTGACACAGAAAACAGAGCGTGAGCACATATACACACGGAACGACAGTGCGCGGGGGATGTATATATATGTGTGGAGGGAGTGCAAGAGAGTGTGTATGTACGAGAGGGAGGAGGTGACACAGAAAACAGAGCGTGAGCACATGTACACAAGGAGCGAGAGTGCGCGGGGGCTGTGCATGTGTATGTATATGTGGGGGAGGAGGGAGGCAGGAGAGTGTGTGTGTGTGGTACGAGAGGGAGGAGGTGACACACAGAGAGCGTGAGCAGATGTACACAAGGAGCGAGCGCGCTGGGGGGGTGTGTGCATATGTATGTATATGTGGGGGAGGAGAGAGCGCGCGCAACAAAGAGCAGGAGTGTGAGTGCGTGAGCGAGCGAGGGAGGGGGGGGCGAGAGGTTGGGAGGGAGGGTGTGCGCGCGAGAGGGAGGGAGGGAGGGGATCGCGGCGGCTGGCGGGCGGGCAGGCGGGCGGGGAGCGAGAGGGAGAGCCTTGAGTGGCAGCTTACCTCCGTGCCAATCTTCATCAGTCTGACAGTCCAAGCGGCGCTCGTCCGCACTGGCCGCGCGGCCCCTCCCCCTGCCCGGGCTCCGCCCCCACACCTCATTGTCCCCGCTCCCTGCCCACAACCTTCACCCCGCCCCCTTCAACCGCTAGAGGCCCCGCCCCCGTGGTCTTGAGGCCGCGGTGGACATATTGCTACGGGACAATTATACGTAGGTTTTCACGGCTCGCGACCGGCTCGGGTACCTTTCTGTGCGGCGTTTGCATGTTCTCCCCGTGTCCACTCCGGTTTCCTCCCACGGTCCAAAGACCATGCTGCTGCATAGATTAATTGTCCTACTGATTAAATTGCCCCCGGTGCCTTGTTATGGACTGGCGTCTCACCATGGGTATAGGCTAGCCCTGCGTTGCGCCCTGTGTCTGCCGAGATAGGCTCTGACTCACCGCGACCCTGTCCATGACAACATGCAAACTGGTATTCACGTAGACTGTTTTTTTCGCACCAATATGCAGGTCATTAAATTGTCACTAAAAAGATGCTCATGTTTTACCCTGTCAGCGGAGTGGCCTTTCAGACCAATATCAAGCAGCACGAATTTAAGACAGCAAACTATGGGCCGGTTTAGACCTTCTGAGACTCATCAGCAGTCAGATGTTAAACATATGCTCTCTAAAGCTCCCACTAGTGAAGGCCCTTTAGCCAGCAAGCTGTCCATTTACCCAGACTCTTGGTGTTGAGTTCTTACCTGGTTTAACAAAACAATTTTGCACCTAACACTGTACACAGTATACACGTGATAGGTCAGATTAGACCCGTAATCGGGGCTCATTGCATGAGCAATGCTGGTTTCTCTCCCTATGCAACATGGCGCCCCAGCTCACACTCCGCGTCACGTGACGCCCTGCCTCATCTCTCCCCGTGTTTCATTTTCACCAGCCTGCTCCTCCCACACACCATAAATATGCGTAAAAAACATCATGTATTGGACACTAACCTCATAATTAGTTAATCCGGTTCATAAATATTCGACTTAGACACACGACATTCCTTATGAATAATTAATTAAGTTTTGTCAGACGGGGCGTTGGTATGCGATGGGACGCCGTCGACTATGTTAATTACACAGCGCGTAGGACGCCACGCCCATTAATGCATATTCACGAGATCCCGCCCCTATTTATAAGACTCGCCTCCTCTTTAAACTCCGCCCATTCGTTCCGCTGGAGGAGGGGCATCATTTCCCGTTGTTCGCTGTGATTGGTCGGACGGTACACGTCGCTTATGGGTGTGGCCTTAAAATAATAAAAGAGGCGGAAGGTGGTGGAAGAATTATCTGACTTCAGTTCTCTTGTGTGTGGGAGCAGTATGGGTCATGAGCTAGATGCCAATGTCGAGGACTGCTAGCCAGCTCTCAGGAGATAGCTGGTGTCGTTTTTGTTGTTCTTGCTCTTGTCTGAAGGAGCGTAGACTACATTTGTTCCTAGGTTAATTGTCCAATTCATAGACCACTACTGGCAATAGCGAAGAGGAGGAAACTGCAATGTGACACTCGAAGATACAAAGGGATTGGGCAGGGCCGTCCTGCTGGATGATCAATGTCTTTTACAGGGATCGCAGTTGGAGTTAATTGCCAAAGCATCACTGGCGCCCCCATGACCCCGACTGTTAAGGGAATGATGACGATGATTGACTTGCCCATAAACCACTAGACTTAGATGACCTTTATGACCTGGTAAGTGCCTCTTGAGACCAAAGCCGTTTTTCAAAGGAGAATTGGGTTTAAATAAGACGGCACAACAACAGGCTGCTATATGTAAATCAACATGCAGACCACCCTGTGATGGACTGGCGTCCTATCCAGGGCATAGCCCTGCCTTGAACCCTGTGTCTGCAGGGATAGGCTCCGGCTCACCGCGACCATGTACACATTGTACAGCAATAAGCGGTTTCTGAAAATGGATGGATAGATATCACAGCAGCAATTGTCGCCCCCTACTGTAAAAAACTTGGTAAGACCCCTCCTGAAAAATATTAATTGTGGCGTTACCGAGTAAAACAAGCGAAATAATCTTATACTGAAACAACAACAACCTTCCAGTAATAAGATTAAAATTATTGAATCCACCTCGACATGGCACGGTGGCGCGGTGAGTAGCGCTGCCGCCTCACGGCGAGAAATCCGGGTTCAAATTCCGGCTCGGGTGCCTTTCTGTGTGGAGTTTGCATGCCTTCCCCGTGTCCGCGTGGGTTTTCGTCGTACACTCCGGTTCCCTTCCGTAATCCAAATACATGCTGCATAGGTTAATTGGCCTGCTCACTAAATTGCCCCCGATGCCCCGTAATGGACTGGCGTCCCATCCTGTGTATAACTCTGCCTTGAGCCCTGTGTCTGCCGGGATAGGCTCCGGCTCACCGCAACCCTGTACAGGATTAAGCGGTTTCTGACGATGAATGAACATGCCATTCTCTTCGCGGCCCTTGTGACCCTCGGG
>JAZEWU010000004.1:4699756-4714522 GCA_036362915.1 Geotria australis | reverse complement strand
GTGCACATGTGTGATTCTGAGCGTTTGCGCGTGCCCGCAGGCTGGCACAGGTGGAGGCCGAGCAGCGCAGCCGCGACGACGCGGAGCACACGGCCAGCCAGCCCCTGGCCCGTTACCGTGACGATGCGGAGCTGGACTCGATGCTGAGGGCGAGGATAAGGGACGGGGACCCCATGGCCAAGCTGCTGTCTCGCCCGGACAAGTCGGACAAACCGGGACAAGCGGGTGCGAATCGGGCGGACGAACGTACACACAGCCAGTCGGCTTTGACCGTGGACGGAATGAGGCTCAACAGTGTTGGCAAGCATTGCCTTAGATTAAATAAGACTCATGGGTTAAACACGACCAGGCACACGGTAAATAATGGGGACAGTTTGCACAAATACGTGGGCATGGCTGTATTCAACGTACCTTTAAACTTGGTGTGGCTTGCCCGTCTAGTTACACATGGTAACAGCCTCTTCTTGCTGCGTTTTATATCAAAGGGCAGCATGCTGGGGGAGTGATACCACCCATGCCTAACACCAAGAAGTCTCCTATGTTCGATTCCTCACTCGGGTGCCTTTCTCTGTTGAGTTTGTGTTCTCTCCGTGTCCGCATGTGTTTTTGTAGGGTACTCTGGTTTCCATCCATAGCTAAAAAAAAACTTATTTCGCTTTTAACATCTTAATACATAGAGCACGCGGCATCTGATAAATGTTAGCGCTGCCTTCCCTCGCCTCTGCAGTTCCTCTTCGTTCCTCTCTCTCTCTCGAGATCATTTTGTCTTCTCATTCAGATCACTCATGGGTACAACTCACCTAGACATCCAAAGACACCAGAGTAAAACTTGCTTGGACACACAGGCACGACTCTGCCAGACAGAGGCATGGGTACAAACCGCTCGTCCACTCAAACTAAGTAGCGGTGTTGCGCTTTCACAAGTGGCTTGTTGTGAATGCTTTTGTGTTGGCGTGCTGTCATTTTATCAGAGTTCTGTCGTATTGTTGTGTCGTAAGTTCAGAAGACGTGTTTTGCTTGATGTTACGTTATTGTGTTGTGTTCTCAGCTAAGCCACGCTATTCTGGTCCAGCTCCCGAACCCAACCGCTACAACATCTGGCCGGGCCACAGGTGGGATGGCGTGGACAGGTGAGGGACACACGTCCTGCGTGTGTGCATATACGTGTGAACACATGTGTATGGGGAGCGGTGGTGCAGCGGTTCGTGCGCTGGAGCTACAAACCCAACGAACCAAGTTCGATTCCCACTCACGGCCACTAACACCAGTGATGATTATCTGTACTGGTCCTGGTTCCTTCCCTAGATTTACTCAGCCTCAAATAAATACCTGGTGTAAACCACTAGTGAACCAAAAGTGGTTGGGAGTGATGCTAACCACTCACCCCCTCGTGTGCTGTGCTGGCCTTTATATAGGTGCTTGCTAACAGCACTTGACCATACAGTCTGTTAGGGCTATTCAGGTGATCTTACGTGTGTGTGTGCGCGTGCATGTAACCTACTTACCTAGCAACCTGTATATAGGTTCCCCATCACAGTTAACGTTAGTGGTTAATATTTGAACTTGTTCTCGGTCTCCCCTAGGTCAACTCTGCTATAAATAAGTAACTTGTGCAGTGTATAAACATCAGCAATGGGGAGGTAAAGGCCGCCTGACATGGTGGTGCTGGCCACACAAGCCCTGAGTGCCATGCCAGCCTTTATAGGTGATCGCTAACAGCACTTTCCCTAGAGTCTGTTAAATACTATGGGGGATATTTGAGGGTGTAATTATTAGTATGGGGGTGTGCCTGTGTGCATCTTTGCGTCTACGAACATGTCTTTGTGTTCTGCGTCATCACCTTTATGTGCAACTCAAAGATCGTCTCAAAATACAACCTGAACATTGGATCAGGGTGTGTGTGTGGTTAACGGACTGCACTATGAAACCGGTGACAGGAGTTTGATTTCCGCTCACGACCAATTGCAGCGGCGAATATTTCAACCGGTCCTGGGCCTCCCCAGGATCGACTCAAATGAGTACCTGGTGTGATGCGTAAACATCGCCACTAGGGAGAGAAAGGTGGCCGCCCATCTCGTGCACCATGCCAGTCTTCATAGGTGCGACTCGCTAACAGCGCTTACTCCAAAAGTATGCTTAAACTATACGGGGGATCTTTGTTTTGTATCCCAGGTCTAACGGCTTCGAGAAGAAGAGGTATGTACATATCTCTGAGAGGAAAGCGCGCAACCTCGAGGCCCACAAGTGGAGCGTGCAGGACATGTGATGATGCCCAACTACTTGGCAAAGGACATGTGATGGTGCCCAACTACTTGGCAAAGATGTGACTTTATATGACGCTGTGTGGTGTGCCGGGTGTGATGTTCGATGTATAAAATGAGGCATTTTTAGTGCGCAGCACCCACAGTACACCACACACTACTGATATTTCAGCACACAGCACTTGGCATGTTATACACCACGCATTGCACCACAGCACGTGGCAGGCAGTACAGTACTCTCAACAAAATCTGTTTTATGGGTCCCAGATTGGGGATCCTAATATCCATCGGTAATAATTTTGTGGACACCTATACTTATGTAAATAATGAGGCTAATAATGTTACGGATATTAGGAGCTGTGTTTAGCATTCCACGCATCTTCATGTCACTCTGCACCCGGTATTGCCAAATCATATCTGCCGGGATAGGCGGTTTCTGACAATGGATGGAAATTAACTATATGCCACACACTCAATCCTCACACTTGTTTGTATTGTGATCATTGTAAAGGATTTAATTTGTTTTCGTACAGTAACAATAAAATAAATGTGCAGTTTTCACAAGATCTGTGCTCACTCAGTTATTGATAGCAAAAAAAAGTACAATATAATTGCGGTGGATGGCAGGTAGAGGGCTTTTCTGTGCGGAGTTTGCATGTACTCCACGTGAGTTTTCGCCGGGCACTTCGGTTTCCTCCCACAGTCCAAGGACATGCTGCTGCATGGGTTAATTGGGCTGTGGATTTAATTTGCACCCGGACTGGCGTCCCATCATGGGCAATAGCCCTGCCTTTTGCCCCGTGTCTACCGGGAAAGGCTCCGGTTCACCGCAACATCCTGTACACTGTACAGGATTATGCGGTTTCTGGCAATGGATGGATGGGTGACAGGTAGAGGGGTTGGGGGGTGGGTACAGTGCGGGCGGTGGGGGGGGTGACATGACCCGCCGTGTCGCGTGACGGTGACTAATGTCACGTGATGACCAGCCTGGGACTTTCCCGACGCGCGTGCGCAGATAGGGTTGTTGACAGAGATGGATCGATTATTTTCTAATCGGCGGGGAGATCGATTCTTCGATTCCCCTGTAGTGTTCCTGAAACTCTGCAGTAACGCTCACAAGTCCTTTATAATTACGATATGTTTGTTAAATGTTCTTGGCAGTGGTGCACACAGCACACGTTTGAAATAACACATTCGGGCAATAGGGCGGCACAGTGGCACAGTGAGTAGCGCTGCCGCTTCACGGTAAGATGGCCCTGGGTTCAATTTGCAGCTTGGGAGCCTTTCTGTGGAGTTTTCATGTTCTCCCCGTGTCTGCACGTGTTTTTTGCCGGATACTCCGGTTTCCTCCCACACTCCAAAGACATGCTGCTGTCTAGGTTAATTGGCTTGCTGACTAAATAGCCCCCGGTGCCCTGCGATGGCTTATCCTGGGTTTATCCTGGGTATAACCCTGACTTATGTCCTGCGTCTGTTGAGATAGGCTCCGGCTCACCGCGACCGTCTAAAGGTTTAAGCGGGTACTGAAAATGGTGATGGCATTCGTGTGATGACCCCCCATCCATCCATTTTCTAAACCGCTTGTCCTGGTGGGGGTCGCGGTGGCCCTTGATTGCACAAATGGCATATAGCACTCGTTAGCTATGAACTAGAACGGGACGATCAAAAGATGCTTTGGTCAGATGGGGCTACAAGACCGGCCCAACCACCTGTGAATGTGGAGAAGCAGACCATACTATAGAGCACTGCCTTGTCTGTGCTCTACTACCCAACCTCTGCAGCTCAAAAGACCTTGCGGAGTTCAATAAAGGAAGTCCCACTGCTCGAAACGTCACCTGTGGTATGTTTCGCCTATTGTGACTGTTGTGGTTAAAAGCCGTCATGCGTGTTGAGAAGACAATGGCTTAACGACTAAGTGTAAGATTAAGTTGCCATCAATATTGGCAAAGAGCCGTTAATGCCACCAATACCATGCCTCGCCAATGCCTTCTACCCTCATGCCATTATTGTGAGTTGTGGTTGATGGCCAGAGCAATACACGAGGTATATACAGTATAGTCCTTCCGAATGTATTTTATAAAGCAAACGCCAAAGTACAGTACTGACCTTGAAAAGTCACAGCTCTTGGTCAGTCAACATATCGTGCAAACATTTACAATCCCCTGCCCCCCCCGTGCCACATCAATGCTGCACTACGTAGCTGCCCGTAGGTTTACTGCACTGCTGTCGCCCAACAGTATTCATTGCGTGACCTCATGCATTGCAAAACACTCCTGACTAATGGTCACACGTCCCAGTGCAGGACACTTGTGAGACATAGGTATTGCATTCCTCATATTAACGTTGTAGATTGCGAAAGACTCGTTAAAATATTATTATACGTACTAAAAACAGCCATTTCCCAAAACGTCGCCTATATATAGTATATATGTTTTATTTTGAAGCCACAGCGGTATTTACGAATGTTACATTTTACTTATTCGTCCTTGTGCTGGACAACTGTTATAAAGAGCTACAGTTCCTTCCAGCTTGGATAAAAACTGACTGACTTACAAATGCAAACAATTTGTGAAAAGAGAATTGGTCAAACATCAGAATTCTGGGACCAACTGAAAACGAGTATTAAGACTCCGGATGTACGCTGCTTAATCAGTGACATGAGTAAGTAGAATAATGATTGGATTTTAGCGTGTACAGTATTTCAATGAGTCACCAATGACTTGCACCAGGTAGCACAGGACTCTTGTAAACCCCACCTCACACGTTGTCACGACACGTGAGCTCTGGAGAGATCGTACAGGTCGTGCTGAGAAATACGACCCAGTGTAGGATCACAGTGGAAAATATAAAATGCTGATTCATAGTGTAAAAATAAATCCATGTTACCAATATATTTGTGAAAACTTTCAATAGTACAGTTAGATTTCAATGGTTTTTAAGGTCTACCTCAAATCTGCATGTTGCCATGTATCATTGTATTTTTATTCAGGATTTCAACTTACGAGGAACTATAAACAATTACAGGCGTTGTTATTTCCACAACGGAATACTGTATGGATGTTGCGAGGAAATTCGAGTCCAAAGACCTGAGGGGATACATTTGCTAGCGGGTCATCATATCAGCGAGAGGGGAGTGAACAGTTGTGCTCCCCAGTATGAAGTATGGTCAAATAACGCCCCATGATTGATGCACCTAAACCCCATCTCAATAATCTTCAGCAGCTCTGGATCAATTGCATTACAGTACGCATTAAACAAATCCAGTATTGTTTCGCATTCTTTCCACAAATGTAACTTCTGAAAACTTGTGACACGTGATTTTATTGCAACACACGCTGTCACGTATGGCGTATATAGAAGTAATGTTCCCTGAACAGCACTCTCAAATTATTAAACAGGAGTATGTTTTAATTTATACGTCTATCCATATCTACACCAATCTGGCACAGCAGCAATGCCAATGCACCACTGCCAGTACAGCAGTATCACTGTGGTTTTTTGTAATATGAGAGACTTGTCACATGGGCCTTTGGCCTAGAATCTGTCATGTCCTGTGTTTGTTAAAAGTCCATTTACTGTACCCTGTGCCCCATTGCCACCACGTTGCTTGCATCTCATGACTTGCATTAATCAGCCATACTTGCATGTTTACAAACACGTGTGATGTCACCATAGGGCGGAAACTGGGAGATACCAAGTGTAACCGTAGCGCCCAATGGGGGTGCGAGGACCGTGAGTGTGCTCGGAAGGTTCTCGAGTCTGAGTAATTTACCCCAGTATTTTTGCCAATGTCACCAAAATGTCTACTATTTTAGAATGACGGTGACTCAGCACAGGCCTCATTGCCAAATAAGCCAAGAAGCTGCAATTGGTAAAAGTTAGAAACTGTTTTTTTACTTTTGCAACATTACACGAACTTGGAAAAGGGGCTTTTAAACAATCAACACACTCGTCAACGACAGTGCCTTGCTCTCAACAAAATCAAAACTGACTGATGGCAAACGTTTCGGGCAATGATCCTTATTAATAGCATAGGCCAGAGATGCATGATTTGTAAAGTTTGGAGACTGCACTTAACGCCAGTAAGTGATGAGAATCACATTAAAATTAAAACTTTGTGAATACCATTTTAAAACGGCAAATTACTACTTATCTAATATTAAGAAAGCTGATGGAGAGATGCTGGGAGAACATCCTAAAGCAGAGCAGTGCGAGGAAAGAAGAACAAAGAAAAGTGTTTGTCCTATAGTATTGTGGTTGAACAGTGTGCATAGATGAAAGACTGGTATACTTTATTCTCACCATGGTAGCCTCTTCCAACTGATCCCAAATGTTGGCTTACTCGAATCCGCGTGTACGGTGCCTTTCTGTGTGGAGTTTGAATGTTCTCCCGTGGCCACGTGGGTTTTCGCCGGGCACTCCGGTTTCCTCCCACAGTCCAAAGACATGCTGCTGCATAGGTTAATTGGCATGCGGACTAAATTGCCCCCGGTGCCCTGTGATAGACTAGCGTCCTATCCTGGGTATAGCAGTGCCCTGCGCCCCGTGTCTGCCAGGTTAAGCTCTGGCTCACCACGACCCTGTAAAGGATTAAGCGGTTTCTGATAATGAGATGAGAGATACATTTCCCCCGGTGCCCTGTGATAGACTGGCGTCCCGTGCCGGGTATATCCCTGGCTTGCGCCCTATGTCTGCCGGGATAGGCTCCGGCTCACCGCAACCCTGTACACAGTGTACAGGATTACGCGATTTCTGATAATTAATTAATGAACGTCCGGATCGTGACCTTTACCTCCCCCCGTGCCCCCATTCCGTGTGCCCCCCCCGTATCCGCGTTGAAGTTGGTTTGGCCCGAGTGCGGAATGCGACGTCACGCCGACTCCCGTTCACAACCACACGGCGCCATGTTAGTGGCGCATTGCATATAAACAGAGGTGGCGTCGGACAGCCTCACTGAAAATCCTCGGGGCCTATCGCAGGTTGAAGTTGGCTGATCGTGCTCGAGACCGTCCCTTGCCGAGTGTTGCGAGCCTGTTGTCTCGCTCGTCCGCCGCTCGCCGACCGATATCAACGATGGCCTTCACGGTGAGTGACGGGTTGACGTCTCCACAGGTTCTGCGTCAAGTCGCGATATTTTTCTAAACGCGCTGCGATACGCAAATGTCTCGTGTATAGAACGGTATTCGATATTGTACCGACGTTTTCACAAAATACCGTACTGCCATACGTGAAGGCGTAAGGTTCGCGAGTTCCAGTCGTGTCACAATCCACGCCGTGGTATTGCCGCGTGCGTTGAAGGTTAAAGTTGTCCCTTTATATTTGTATAGTAAATCGTGTCGGATGTTACTGCAGTTGCTGGTTAAATGCGTTTGGGAAATTGGGATTCGTTATGTGCGTTTTCACGACTCTCTGTATGAGAATTGCTCTCCATAGCTGTTGTTTATATTTAACCGACCGCACGGCGCATGATCCTGGGATTAATGGCGTTAGCGCTTCTTGTAGTGCATACCTTCTCTGGGTTAGCGCTCGCTGTGATCAGCTCAAGAGCGCATTGAGGCTTTGCTGGGTATGACCCTGACTGCGCCGACTGTAGTGTTAATTACACGTTCTTATGGCGTAGAGCGAATATATCCATGAGATAAGTATTGTTGCCATCTTCGCAAAGTGGTACTAATTGTATCGACCCCGAAGAGATGATTAGCTGAGTCACCACCCCGTGTCCAGACTCTGAACTCGCGTGTTTGCTGTTGCTTGTGAGCCGCGGGCACGGAACGCCGCGTCACCTGGTTGGGTATTGATACATAACTGTTGAGTGTGTTTTAATATTGTATAACAACCGATGTATAGTGTTATTGCTGATGTGTTAATTAAGGGTGTTATTCCACGCTGTGAGTGCGTTAAAAATACACGAGCTCCGTGTCTGCCCTCAAACGTGGGTGGATATAATGCTGTTAAACATATCCGTGAAAGAAACTTAAGTACAGTATACTCCCGCGATGCAATAAAGGGCCCTACCAATGGACACACGTCTTATCAACTCTTCTGTGTGACGTAAATTCTTTCAAACAATAAGGTATAAAGTGAGCCCAATGCTATCGTCACCCCCCCCCCACTTTAGCCGTGTAATCACCAGCAGAGAGCTAGCTCCGTATTGAAAAGTACCGAGTCTTGTTAACATTGCGTGGACAGCAGAGTATACGCCATACGGGCGATCTTGTTTTAAGCGTGCAACACATTTTTCAAAGGTATTTTACGTATGACATTTTCTCCTGACGTGACTCCTTTGAACTGGATTTCGTTTTGAGCATACTGCTGGCTCTGAAGTTTTAGAAGCGTAATCGGTGAGTGGGAGGTAAAGTTGAAGTAAGGCTTTTAAAAGCATTGCAATCCGGTGGCGGGGCGGCACGATGGCGTAGTCACTTCGCCATCTACGCCATCGCTACCCACTACGGCGTAGTGGGTAGCGCTGCCGCCTCACAGTAAGAAGGTCCCGGGTTCGAATCTCGGCTCGGGGGCCTTTCTGTGTGGAGTTTGCATGTTCTCCCCGTGTCTGCGTGGGTTTTTGCCGCGCACTCCGGTTTCCTCCCACCGTCCAAAGACATGCTTCCAGGTTAATTGGCGTACTGACTAAATTTCCCCAGGCGCCCTGCGATGGACTGGCGTCCCATCATCGGTGTTCCCCTGCCTTGTGTCTGCCGAGATAGGCAGACACAGCGGTTTCTCAAAATGGATGGGATGGAATCCGGTGGCATGAGTGCGGACATAAAAAAAACCTCCCTCCTATACATAGTATATCGAATGTTACACGGATCATCCCGTTTAGCCAGTTTCTCCGCTGTGTTCCAGGGAGATCCGTGGTTCGTGAGTTCAGCAGTAAATTAAGGCCGGTATGTTTGTGTTTTATGCTAGAGCCATTGCGTTTATTCCTGATGTCTGAGACTGAGTCCTTGTTCCATATTGTGGTGGTGGTCATCTTGATTGTGGAAATTATGATGGTGAAGTTAATCTTACAGGTGAAGGCATACCTGTTTCATAACAAATAAGAATTGCAGTCAAAGATGGTAGTTTTCTGTTCGTGTGTGGGTAATAATGGTGCTTCTCTCGGCGGTGTTGTTTATACTACAGGTGAAAGCTTACTTGCTGCGTAAGGATGAGTCTCGTCCGGAGATTCGACGTGTGGCCATGGATGTGGATGCAAGCAGCAGCTTCATCTATCTCAAGGGGAAGATCGCACAGGCCTTCCCAGCCTTGTCCGATGCAAGCTTCACCATGCATTACAAGGGTGCGGTACACACCTATGCTGTGATGAGCATTGACTATACACAGTGTGTGTGCTATTTATTTGCCCTTTGGGGTCTATGTACCTTGTTCTGAGTGTATTGTTTTGTGTGTTTTACCATGTGTATCAAGTAGCTAATGTGTATCTTACACTGTGTGCATTTTGTTGGACATGTATATTGTGAGTCTTAATCGATGGTGTGTATTTTGTGTTGCGTTATCAGTTCCGCATATGGATCAGTATGCTGTGTGTATTATGTGCAGATAATGTGGTGTGTCCCAGTTGTGTTCATTGTGTGTGTGTTTTTTGTGCTGCGTGCAGATTCGGAGGATGACCTCATCGCATTCTCCAGTGACCAAGAGCTCATGGAAGCTCTAGGCAGTCTTGCCGAGGATGTGTTTCGCGTGTACATCAAACGTACGTACTTGCATACACAGCCGCACCTAAATATATGTTTTTTTGTTCTGGATATTCCATTTTTATTTTATTTCAACAAATCCTCGAAATGTGTTCCATCATCCATAACGCCGGTTTTTTTAAATATGATATTGTTCTATGCATGACTCCATATTTTCGGGATTTAATGTAATGAGATTTTAGTCAACTTTGTGATCAGTGGTTTGCCAGTTGGATTTTATCTTTTTTTTCTCTCTGCCCAATGACCTCTTCAGTTGATCGTGGGCAGCGCAAAAAAGACACTGGAGATCTGGGTGGACTGGGTGGGCATGGAGGGCACGGTGGTGGGCACGGTGGTGGGCATGGAGGGCACGGTGGTGGGCACGGTGGTGGGGGGGGTGGTGGGGGTGGTGGCCACGGTGGGCACGGTGGGCATGGCTGGCATGGGTGGTACGGGGGACACGGAGGACACGGAGGACATGGGTGGCACGGCGGCAACGTACACCGCCACGTGGTCTGCGACGGCTGTGACGGCCCCGTGATTGGAGTGCGCTACAAGTGCTCCGTGTGCCCCAACTACGACCTGTGCCAGAGTTGCCGTGACAAGGGCAAACACCCTGAGCACGAGATGACCACTATCCCTTTCCCCAACTGCCAGCAGCAGTATGGGCCTCACGGATTTACGGTACGTACCGTCACTCGACGGCTTGTATGAGCACACAGACGCCATCTTATGCCCAGATGGGTGCGTGGACAACCACGGTTGTATGAGGGTGGGGATTCATCGCAGGGTGACATTAGTGAACTTAATGGCAGAGCGAGCATGCGTGACATTTTGCGCACAATTACACGGGCACGCTAAAACAGCACAGGCATGTATGTGTTCTGGCTCGCCCTCACCATCACCCATACCTTTGCCGTTAATGTATTTCTTACACAAGGGAGATCTTTTTAAACGTGTTTTCTTTCCACCTGTGTGCTTGTCTCCAGTGGTTTAGCACCCATGGGCCGCACGGTGCCGCTGGGGCGCACGCTGGCGCTCACGCTGCCGCTGGGGCATACGGTGCCCCTGGGGCCCCTGGGGCTCATGGACAACATGGAGCCAATGGCCAACAAGGGCCGCAGCAGCCCTTTGATTTTGGCCGCCATGCCTTTTGGGGGATGGGTTGCCCCATGGCAGGATTTAGCACAAGCGCCGCAGCATCCCGAGGCTTTGGTGCCGCTTCGCACACAACAAGTAAGTACACCTAGTGTGTGTGTGTGTGTCTAAGCAACACAGTCAGCAGCATCAGGTGGTGAAATGGGAAGTGCAGTTGATGCGTGAGCTGATCACCAGAGTGCTTTAGCCACAACATCCGATTCTTTTGTGATTGTTGGTTTTGTTTGTTTTTTTGTTTGTTTTTTGCAATCGTTGGTCTCAAAATGCATCTAACTTTGTCGGAGTGCCGTTTAGACATCACTGATTTAGTGGTAAATATTGCATTTGTTGTGGAGGAGTTGAGTGTAATGCATCAAGATGGGAAAAGTCTTAAAAGTGTAACAGGTACATGCGATATGCTAAAATGAAAACAATTGTTTTGCATCAGTTATGTGAGCGGCTGTATGATTAGTGAGTAAAGAAACACCTAATCCCCCAGGCTCAAGTTCTGCTGGAACCCCCCAAGCTGGAGAACCAGAGCCAAACTCTGCAGCGGACTTCCTGCAGAACATCGGGGAAAATGTGGCGGCCATGCTGGGCCCTCTTGGTAAGCAGCTCAAGAGGAATTGATGGGGAGACAGGTGGATGGCAAGCGAGGGTTGCGCGTGACGAGTGTGGTTGTGAGTAATAAGTGTCGGTCATCCCTTTTTAGTGTTGGCGAGTGCCTCATGAGTACACGCTGCGTGCAAAATGTTCGCGGAAAGTGTGACGTAACCTGTTGTAAAAATTGTGCTGCGTATATTTAGACTTGATGTGAAACATTGTAGGTTGTGTTTGGTTTCGTGTAGGTAGTGATGTGATTGGAATTTGTTGTGCTGATGGTGTAAAGTTTGTGTATTTTACTGGAGTCTTGTGTGCTCATGCTGTTTAGGTATTGATGTGAGCGTCGACGTTGGGCACGGTGGGCGAAGACGCCACTGTGGAGCTCGCGGTGGCTGTGGCACTTCGGGGGCCAGGCCATGCTCAGGCAAGGAGAAAACCAAGGGAGAGGATAAGGAGGAACCCAAGGGGCAGGGCAAGGGAGAAGAAACTAAAGGGCAGGGTCCGTCCAAGGATGACGAACTTGTGATGGAAACCGAAGTAGTTGGCGACAGCGACGAAGTGAGTGAATATCATCTGGGTGAATTGCTGCATTTAACTGCTTATGAACAGTTTTTTTGGTGTGATCTTCAGAAGTCAATTCAAGCAAGTTGATCCATTTACAACCTTTTGAGTGCTGTTGGCGCGTATGTTTTGGTTCTCTTTATTCAGGTTTTTCAGTGTGTAAGCGAGAATGTGTATAGTTGCTTGTCCAGACGTGTTGCTATAAACGGGCTCCCAAGGGGATTACCGGCTATGTTGAAACCAAGCCAGGTCATGGGTTAAATTCACATGGTTGTGTTTCTCGAGGGCTGAAAAACATGTCAATGTTTCTAGGAAACCTATTAGTTGGGTATCCTGGTGTGTCGCCAAAATTCTCAGTTCTCAATTCAACAAAATCTTCCTCTGTTCTTTTGTTAATGTAGCGTGGAGTGAGATGTGGTTGTGATCGGATTTTAAAATTCATTGCTAACGAGCATTCATTCTCCATTCCCCCCCCTACTCCTGTCTCTGACCAAACAGGCCACATCCCCGGCTCGGGACTGGGAGACTGGGGAGGGGCCAATGGGTGGTGGCACCACCGCCATGGAAACGGGGCCGAGCAGCAGCGGGGGCGCTGCCATGGCGACAGTTGACACCATCAAAAACAGTGTGCAGGTGGGTGGATACATTTGTATTCACGCTACAGAATTTATATTTTATGGATTGCATATTTTTATTGAATCATTTGCACTAATTGGTTTGTTGGGTTGAATCGAAACCAGTTTCCTGATCTAAACTGTTCTATCTAATTAGGTTTGGTGACATTGTGTGGTGGGCGGCACGGTGGCGTAGTGCGTAGTGCGTAGCGCTTCCGCCTCACAGCAAGAAGGTCCCGGGTTCGAATCTCGGCTCGGGGTGCCTTTCTGTGTGGAGTTTGCATGTTCTCCCCGTGTCCGTGTGGGTTTTCGTCGGACACTCCGGTTTCCTCCCACCGTCCAAAGACATGCTGCCAGGTTAATTGGCGTACTGACTAAATTTCCCCAGGCGCCCTGCGATGGACTGGCGTCCCATCCTTGGTGTTCCCCTGCCTTGCGCCCTGTGTCTGCCGGGATAGGCTCTGGCTCACCGCGACCCTGTATAGGATTAAGCGGTTTCTGAAAATGGATGGACATTGTGTGGTTCTATATTCTCTGCTTAACCGGCTGTGGCGTCTGTTGTGTATTTGCCCTTTGTAGAGCTCACAGGCGGGGGAGGCAGGGGGTGATGACGAGTGGACCTATGTGACACCTGGGGATGACGCAGTGGGGGGCTCAGGGGGGAACACAGGAGGCGCCCAGGAAGGGGCAGGAGGTTCAGAGAGCACTGAGCCCCTCAAGGAGGATGGTGGAGGGCTGAGGGAGGCCGCTGCTTACCCCAACCTCCCCAATGGTACAGGGACACATGGGCACTCGGTGACACTTAACTGCATGCCGAAGCACACCCAGCTTGGCACATGCTCAACCACACGCTAATCAGAGGAAAAACGTGTAAGCGTTTCACCTATGGATATTTACTTACAAGCAAATACTTGCTGACAAAGTGGGGGGGGGGGTCAGAAAATTACGGAAGAGGGTGGATAGTTGTTGAAAATTGTGAAATGGAAATTGCCTCCAGTGTATGTAAAAGCTTGTAGTTAGCCTTTTTGGGCATTACCTTTGCTTGTCTGGGACTCCCAGTTTGAACATACATAACATAAGCATGTGTAAATGAAGGCACAACACATGTTTATTACATGCGGAATTGCAAACTCAAACCAACTTTTGTCCATCCCCTTCCCCCCCCTTGCCTTATAGATGCTGACCCACGTCTGGTCGAAGCTCTGTCACAGATGCTTTCCATGGGCTTCTCTGACGAGGGCGGCTGGCTCATCCGTCTCCTTCAGACCAAGGATTGCGATATCGCACGCACGCTCGATGCCATGCAGCCAGGCCAGGCCAGGCCAAACTAGTGACCACAACTAGTGGAAACTTGGTTCCAGGATTCTTCCCTTTGCCTCATTCCCATGACCAATTTTCGACAGACGATAAGTTGGCTTACCTTGGCTGTTTACCCAAACAGCATCAGAGTGGGTTATAACAATTTTTAACAACTTGGGTCCTTGTGTTGTAGGTGTAAATTACCTTTTATTAACCAGGTGAGATGCAGAAATTTACTGCATTGTTCAATAACCACATTTATTAAAAAACAATATAGAACCAAATGGCAAAAGTATTCATTTTTTAAATGGTAAACTCAACCTTAATAAATGTTAAAGTAAAAAAAACTGTTTCAGTTCAAAGTGAAAGTTTGAGAATCGAATTCTAGAATAATTTGTATAACCAGAGCCCACCGTACCTTACCCCATCCAACCGCACATTCCCTCCCACCAGAGGTCCATCTATATGGGCCTGTTCTACCACAGGGGTTCAGGAATTTGAGATGACAGGCTGCACAATGAATGTTAGACAATGCCAGTTAATGGAAGACTGTCGGTATGAATTTAGTTATTTAAAACTGGTCATTCATTCATTCATTTTCAGAAACCGCTTAAT
>JAZEWU010000004.1:4677177-4699627 GCA_036362915.1 Geotria australis | reverse complement strand
ATCGATCTTAATGTAGCCGGCATGGGCTTAATTATAAAGATTTGCGCGTGTAAGTGCAACACCATGCAGTGACGGGGTATAGTCGGGGGAACTGATTCAGGAGTCGAAAAAATCCAGAACGATTCTGAAAGCTTTGTTTTAGAAAGGTTGGAGACCACAGCTATACTGTATTCACCAACTTTTAATACTTTTCATTCCTCATACTCTACCACGTCGTCTATTTGTGTGCCCAGTTCTTCAAATGCTAGTTTGTATGTATACTTTTCCTGGTCTTGTTCCATTTCCGATTTTTTTTTTTTTGCATTTATCCTGGCAGTAATTGTAGCTTTGGCTGGATGATGCACGACTGTCAATGCTGCCCTACAATCTCCACATGTCTCCTACACTGTCGTCTACAATTTGGGATGCAGTGTTGGTTATGAAGCAAAATTATTTACTTGGTTGTTAATGTATGGTGGGTCTTTTCCATATGTAATGTGTTTGCATGTTTGTGTATCGCAGCTAAATAACATGAGTTGTTTTGAAGCTGACTGTGATGTTGAAAGTAATGCTGAAGTGGTTAAATGGTTGATGTTGAAAGGTTTCTGCTGCTTACAACTACTATGGTAAACATACGCTGGTAGTGTTAACCCAATTAGTCTATCCAAGGTGATTATAAAAATGTGCTTTTTTTGTTGACTGTACCTTTACCATATATGAAAAAATATAAAAGAAACATTAATATGTTCAGTAACGTCATTGACTTTTATTTTATTTGGAGCTAATGTTGCGAGTGTATATGTGTATGTACTGATTAGTCAGCCATCCGGAGTCTCTGCCAACATCAACTTATTAGTAGACAACGATGTCCAGAAGCTGACCATCGTGCTTCGAAGAATCGCAAAGAAGAAGAACTTATTGGTGGGGGTGAAATACAGACCGTGATTATGTATATCCGTACTTAGGATACCAGGTTCGAATCCTTCATTAGTGGTAGTTTAATCTGCACAACACCTTGCCGTTGCCTTATTTTAGCGTTATTGATTCCTCTTATGAAAATTTTAACAAATTTTAATTCCCACTTTTACATTACCCTCAACACTATGAAGCAGTCTTCCTCCTTTATACTGACATTGCTTTATTACCATTATGACAAATCTAGTATATATACAGTAGAACATTTTGAAAGACAACTAAAGACACTTGTGACAGGGTAAAATACTTATAAAATCGATCAATATAAAAGCAAGTGAAATAGTCCAGAATTGTAACTAAACTTTAGATTGGCAATTCTCCGTGACTTTCATAGTATTTGATATTAGCTACATTCATCTGTACTGTGCTCTATTCATGCCTCCTCGTGTTTTAAACGTATCTCAAACAACCCCATCAGCCGCTGGCTCCTCCCCGTTCACCTCTTCAGGATTGGGTTTTGATGTTATTCAGTCACTCGTCATTATCTGGAAACCAATACGGATCCGGGGAGCAGAGGGAAAGACAGACATGGTCGATCAATCGTGACAGCACTGCACCATTGTATCCTAAACTCTTGCAGATGCAGTCCATGGCAGCATTTTGGAAAATGACTGGGACATTTCACAATTACAGAGTTTGTGAGGCAGTGCGTTGTGAAGAAAGCTATTTAAGAGGCAGGGAGAGATGAAGCAGAGCATTGTGAACCAGGGCGTTATGAGGCAGGCAGATGTGAGGGAGGTCATTGTGACACAGGGCTATGGTATGGCGGTGTGTGTTCAACACTTTTTTTTTCGTCCAAGTTGCTGATCCGGTCGATTGCCTCTGGGGTAAGATTATCTACAATATCAGATAGGCTGCCTTTGAATATTTATGGTACCGGGCAGTCTGCGACGATGTGTTGCATTGTCTGTTATGAGCCGAAGTCGCACAGCGGGAAAACCAGGAGATGTGAGGTGGGGAATTGTGAGGCAGGGAGATGTGATGCAGGAGTTTGTGAGACTGGGGGTTGTGAGGCAGGGCACTGCGCACCTTGGTAGGCTCCATCAGCCATGACGAGGTGCAGGATCTTTTGGTAGAAGTGAGCGTAGCCAGGCTCCAACGCTGCCCGTGCACGCTCACTCACGACCTCGACAGACTCATCCTCGTCCTCGTGAGATGCCTGAGAAATCCACATACACGTGTAGAATACTACTGTCATTGAAAGATGTCTGGCATTCCGGTAATACACACGTTAACAAAATACACCAACAATCTGCAAAAGCCTATTTCAAAAAAATTATTGTGTTGAGAGAATGGAGCTTGACCTCGACAGGGGGAAAGGATGTTAAATGGAGTGATCAATTTGTGACATTCATGGAAAGATAAAATGCTGTACTTTTCAAAATCATCACATAACTATTGATTTATTAACATTAATTTCACCATAGTACTTTTAATATCCTGGAAGATGATTGGCAGTCATTCTGCTTTTAACTTAAAAATTACAATCAGCAAAGGGATAGGATTCTGGCCTTCCTGTACACAAGGCCAAGGTGGCAAGACTAGTCTAGAGAGTTTACTGATAATCAACTCAGATTTGGCTTTTTTCTTCATTAAATTATAGGAACAAGTGCTGTTAGCTGGCATACTGGCCACCCCGACTCATGTTGCCCACCAACATTTGCATGCTGTAATAATTGCTGCTCATTTACACACGTTAACCATAGGCCTGAAAGGCTGGTGGGTCAATAGACTGATATATGGATATGCATTTGGGTGGAGATGGTGACAATACTTTTTTCATACACATTGATAAACTTACGTGTGAGACATTACCTGTATGGTGCGATACGCTTCCACAAACCGCTCCACGCCCATCTCTGTCTCGAGCGTCACACGCATGGCCTCAAGGCGACTAAATACGCTGTCACCTCCCTCCGTCTCACTCTCATCTGTATGCACATACATACGACAGCTGTCATTCGCCACCGACAGTGGTGCTATGAGTTAATTAAAACGACTTGCAGGTGCACCACCTGTGCTCATCACTGTGCCACTTTGCTGTGGTTTTTCAACCTGGAACTCTGCTCATTGTTGTAAGCATTGCTGCTACAGCCTCAATTGTTATTTGAGGGTGACTGCCTCCAACTGCCCAGCAGTCTTATTCACAAACCTCCTCGACCGAGACCGATATTGACCCCACCGATACTAGTCATCAGCAAGTTTGGCGAATGCCTTCCCTTCCTGCTGTTTCGCCTTTACCCATTTGTCTCATGTTCCCCTGTTTTGTGGGATCATCTAGAGATGTGGTTACTATAGACACCCTAAGTACAAATTGTATTGCCGTGCCGTGTGCTACTAGTCCCTACGAGGCAAGAATACACATGTACACACACATGCATATTCTTTACATACTGTACACACTTGTCATGCATGCTTATTTAGCCAATACGTGGCCGTGACGTCACCATGGCACTTGTACCAGGCCAGATGCACGCATAAGACACGCACTCACGTACATTCACTCAAGCACTCGTATATTTTCTTACATTCCTTTCACGTGAATATATAAAGATGCAATCACTCTGCTCGCACATATTTGTTCAACCACTCACCTGAAAGCCCTCACTCATCCATTCACTCATCTATTGACACATTCACACACACACACCAGACTGCCAGTCCTCATGAATAAGCCTGTCCTCTTGCTCGTCCGTCTGCTCAGCATCATCACTCTCTTCCTCCAGAAGCTGAGCCATGGACGCCTGTAACTCCTCAGCCAGCTCGCTGTGTGCATGAGACGAACACGCACACCCAACATGACAAGTGCACGGCTAAGCACAGAACTGTCAAACACTTTCACACATGACACACATGGAAAAGTTATCATATGCAAAGGATACGCATACACACAAACACACGGTCCATATACACGCAGTATGTGTGCTCCCACAAGCCACTTGTGCGCAGGTCGTGTGCTCCTGCTTGCTTAACACGGGCACACCCACACACCCATACATACTATGTACGTACATTATGTGAATGCGTGCACGTAAGGGTACACCGGTATCTGTGTGTGCTGTGTATCTGCTTGCATGTGCATATAAGCACCTACAAATGTGTACACTCATGCCTGTGTGTGCATTTGTACCCGAGCCTAAGAAAGTGTGTGATGCATGCGTGTGTACACACATACACCACGTACTCATCCTCTCCGTCTGAAATGACAGAACCTTCTTCTGGAGTCTCCCTGCAATCCCCGCCATCCTTCTCCAACTCCTCCAGAATTTCCTCATCACCGCCGTCAACTTCATTGGTGCCACAATTATCATCACTGCTGCCCTCTGCGGATACATCACTAATGCCTTCCTCTTCCGGTGCCTCCCTTTCAGACACACACCGATCTTCCACATGACTGAGATTCCCTCTTATAGCTGCCCGGGGCACGAAGCCATCGGAATCCTTGTAGTCTCCAGCCTCAATACAACCCGGGTCGCCGTGACCTGACTGGATCAGGCGGAGGTCAGGCATGGAGCATGTCCTCAGCATCTGCTGAGAAAAAGGGAGGGAACAACAAAAGTGTAGTCAAGGCGAACACGATCACCATCTCTGACCAGGTGCTATCCCATTGACCAGACTTGCCCATCGTGAGCCTTCTGAAGGCCGTGATACTATCGGGAAAATTTAGGACAACCATCAACCCTTGCGCTAATTACCACACCATCTTTCCATTATACAATGAAGTGCGGCCCATGTCTGGACAAATATGATCATCGTTCCTCTCGTGGTTAACTGAGATGGCAACTTATAATAATATCAAAGGTCACATGACTACTTGAGGTTGCGTGCTGCTCCATAGACCAATCATTGTTCAAACATAATTCTATTGGCTCGACGGAACTCCTTCACTTTATGCCATTGCCATCACAATTACCATCGCTGCTAAAAGTAAATATGCGGCTGGAAATAACTGCCCTAAAATTTCCCAAGCATATCTTGGTTTTGAGAGACTTGGAGAAACACACACGTCTCCTCGAGCTGAATACAGGCAAGCACTGGTGCTCACATCTGTACAAATCTGAGGGAATTAATTTATTGCAATGGAAAACGATGTGGCAACTATTACTGGTTGACGACTGCTCTCAAATTGCCCCAATGTATCATGGTCTTTAGAGTCCTTCTGTGGCCATCATGAGATCATGGGCTGATTGATTCGAACTCACCGAGGGGCTGTAGGCATCGAAGACGCCACGGGAGAGGCTCAGCAGCAATGATGCGCCGTCCCCTCTGGGTGCCTCTGCCGAGTCCACGTGTCGCTTTCCGTGTCTGTGTGGGGACCCGGGCACCCTCCTGTTCCCTTGGGCAATCTCCACCGCCTCTTCCATTTGCGTCTTCATCTTCACCGCCTTGGCCGCTGTCTCAATCACCGTTTCTTGCTCTGGCTCAGTTTGTCCCACTTTCTCTGGCTGTTGCCCTGTTTCTTCGTTGCTGCCTTTCTCTGTCATATTTTCTAGCTCTGTCCCATTTTCGATCTTTGTCACACTCCCTCTGATGGTATCACTCCTTGTGTCTCCTTGTGTTAGTGTTTCTTCCCATAATTCTCTTTCCACCTCAGTCTCACTCCCATTCTTGTCTTCTTTAGATGTCGTTTTCTGTGTGTCTCTTCTTGCGCTGCTCTCCCCTGCTGTTGCTTGATCCATCCCACTTTCTGTCTGCATCCGTGTCTCCTTCTCGCCATCCATGCCTGTACAATGTCCGTCTGCTGCTTGCTCTGCAGCTGGCATCTCTGTTTTTCCGAAGCTTTCCTCGTGCTGGGGACTAATTTGGGAATTTTCTTGTGCCTCTTCCTCTTCCCCCTCAGGAATTCTAGACTCCTTGGGATTTTCAACTGCATTTTTTCGCGCATTATTTGCTGGAACCACTTCTTCTGAGGTAGAACACCCTTGCTTTGCAGAATATGGAGGGAAGAGTTTGGCTTGTGGCCTTAACAGCCATATCCCCGATTTTCTGGAATTTCCAGACCTGGGTTGATCAAGCATTGGTCCACGTCCATCGTCAATGCCACACACCCCTTGGGAGTCACCACAGGTTGTTGGAGTTCCCAGTGGAAATCTCTCATCTGGCTTGAAAAGTGGAATTTTAAGATCTGTTTCTTGTTGCCTCTCCATTTCTTGGGACAATCTTAGCTGTTCTAACTCTTTGGAAATTGGCAATCCGGGTTCACAGGAGTCACATGCATTAACATCATGTCCACTTGACAAGGTGGACTCTTTTTGGAATTCTGGATGAGCGACTTTGGTGAACAGTCTTTGAGGGTCAGACTCAGGCTCTGCTGTCCGGGCTGCTGGATATAAGAGATTGTGTTATGTTAATGAGACGGCATGAAAACGGCAATAAAATAACAATAATCAGTGGAGTCAGGCAGGTAGATACACGCTACTCACCGCGCCGCCCTTGAAAAATGTTTGCCTACAACCGAATCATCATAAATGTGCCTGATCTCATGGGATTCCAGACACTTAACTAGCAATGAGCCTGATTAGTATTTGGATGAGAGAATGGAATTGGCCAAACATCCAAATTCACAATCATCCTGATATCTTGAGATCTTGAGATCCAGTTAGGCTTTCTGGGAATTATTATTAACCAGTGAATGTGGTACTCATAAATAGCAACGTCGGCCTACTTGCCTCCCAACCAACATCACTTCACTTCCTTAGAATTGTTTGCCTCAAGTAAATGATTCATGACTTATCTCTACATCATCAGTACACTTGGTGTTTATTATAGACATCACATTGGAATGCATACACAAATTATTCTCTCACAAGCACACACAGGTGGGAAACTTATCAGGGATCCACAATTGTGTCCCTTTCATGGGATGAGGGAGCCAAAAAGCAAGTGTCATAAACCCCCCTCCACCCAATTAGTATGGTGTTTCACGTCAACAAGGGATATATTATGGATAAGATTGGTCAAGTAATACTTCATGTTAAACATACCAAGGGTGTGATGTATCAAATACCATGCACACCAGGCCCCAAAGGCGGCGGGCACCGCCGCCTTTGGGGCCAGCACTGACTATTGTATCTCTGGATGTTGGGGGGCTGTCTGCAGCTAGGGAGGAGCTTGTTGCAATGGGAAACTGTCGTGTGGCCGTCGCGCTTCGAAGAATCGAATCGAATTCGAATCCTGATATTGCTGATACCTCGCCAGATACTTACTTTAGGGTGAGCTGACTTAGGAAGAGTCCAACCCAACTTATGCTACCAAGTCCAACTAGTGTTATGCATTGTGGGCAGGAATCAAACACGGATTGCTGGAATATTATATGCATTCTGCTCATAACTACGCCACATCTCTTAAAACCTGCACGCATACTATATTCATGGTTACACACATTAAACCCTACCTGTCAGGATACTGAGTGCAGAGCTCTCTGCATGCAGCTGAACCTTTAAATCAGGCGAGGACGCGCAGGGAACGCAAGCATCCTGATTCTCCTCCCTAAACGACCACAATACATAGCACAACAGTACACAAATAGTTTATAACAAAAATGAGCAACAACATTACATCGGTTCGACTGCCTATGTTAATTACTATTGTTACATAAGCAGGGAGGTATAGGTTAGTGAAAATAAAAACATTCAGCCGACTTATAGAATATCTTATGGACTAAGTGTTGATGGATGGCTGCTCCTGCATGTAACAATGCACCCAGTAGCAATGGTTTACAAGGCCACAACTTGCAGAGATACTGAAACTCATTCCCAATGGCCTACTCATGCAATTGTCAGAGTATATGTCATTGACGTAAACTTTACAGGGGGACAATACCAACCCTAGCTAAAGGTGATAATCAAATTCTCACTAGCAACTAACCGAAACGAGACTAATTTGGTTTTTAGTTGGGTCATAGGTGATTTCCCACTACTACTGTGGAAGAATATCAGCGGCATATTACAGATGAAAAAACAATAGTCAGTGGCTAGCTCAGCTTTACAGTAAGTCCTGGTATCAAGGGCAACACGTTCACAGTCCTGTCACTACATAGTCCAGAAGATATTCTTTCTTGATCCCAGTATGCACCAAAGCGGTTGTGCAGATACACGTTTGTGAAACATGTTGATGACTATAATCCTATGGGCTGCACAAAAGCTTATCAAATTCCTACGGCTGTTACTCAGCTGATCTGCACACACCCACACATAATGTTCATACACACACACTTGCCTCTTCTGTGGATCTCCACCCCACGCAGCACGAGCAGGGGCTGCAATCGAATCCGCAGTGATGACAGCTCCCTCATCCAAACTCTCAGCCTCAAGATCATCGATGGCTTCAGACACACAAAGATGTTAAAGTGCATTCACTATTAATAACGTTATTATACTGTACATCTGATATGCTGGCACCGCGGTCAAGAGTCCACAACTTGCAATCTGAGATATGAAAGTTCAAATCTCAAGATAGTAGCTGACCCAGCCCTTCATCCCTCTAAGGATTTGCAAGATTAGTCCCACATTGTAAAAGGTGGACGCATAATAATAATAGCATTTATATAGCGCCTTTCACCCGAGGGTCACAAAGCGCTGCACAAAGCTGCAGAGAGAACGACATGTCAACAACGACAGAGCACGGAAAATCAGCAATATTTTTTTTTTCCGAGCTGTGGAGAGAACGGCACAACAACAACGGGGAGACAGAAAACTGAGTCAAGCGGTAGCAACGAATTATAAGACAAAGGACAAAAGAAAATGCAACAGGGAGACTAATAATAATTCTACAACAAGCATACCTACCAATTCTACAACAAGCATACCTACCATAGGTGACGAACTAGGTGTTTGTTTGAGTAGGAACCCAGAGTTTACTGTTTGCCGTACTTTCCTGCTACCTAATGTCCAACCGCACCTTAGTGTTCTTGGCTCTGGTCTGCATCACTGGATAGTCTGATATTATACATTTAACTGGTCACACTCTGCTTAGGAGACTTGATGACGTGGCAATGTTGTGAGGTTGTCATGCCCACCAGTGTTGTTGAGTAGGGTGTGTGTGGTAGAGATGGGAGCATCTCTGAATGCCCTCAGTACGGTTCTCGGCTGGGCCCTCTCCCACTGTCTCCTCTCCTCTACCTCTGCATCTGAATCTCACACACACAAAACAAACCCAAATTTTGGCCTATAATAATAATAATAATAGCATTTATAGAGCGCTTTTCACCCGAGGGTCACAAAGCACTGCACAGGACTGCGGAGAGAACATTGGACTGCTAGGGTAAGTGTAGTTAGTGAACACCTGTGATAACCAGAATGGTGTGTCCAGCATGACATGTTAGCCACCCTATTTTCCAAAATGGTTATGTTCACACACAGTACCAGGAAAATACTTTAGGTTTAGTTGATTTAGGGGAGGTTTACAAATGACACTTGTGCTATGCTTAGAATGTGTGGAACATGAGGACCTGGAACTTTATTGAGAAGACTTGTGAATAAAACTACCAACTAGGAAATTGGTAATGGTTTACCTCCAACAGGAGGCAGAGGGAGATGCTTACAATATTGAGCTGAGCATTGGACGGCTAATAAGCAAGCTATCGATTACCATGGTCTGTTAAACCATAAGAACTGGATCTGTCTGGCTTTGGCCATTATTAATGGCCTTGGCCTCAATGTCTACCTCGCCTGGCTGAGGCACCATGGTGACGTGCCAAATCATTAGTGGCTCATGCTAGCAGCTCACTACTGCTGCAAGAATGAATGTGCAACGTGTATATGTCCGTGTGAGGTCTACCTCCTGCTGCGAAGGCTGTCTCCTCTAGGGAAAGATGGGAGAGACCCAAGCCCTGAGCTCGACCAAATCCCCAGCGCTGCCTGGGCTTGGCCTAAATGGAGATGCATATGGACAACAAATATAATGGTAGGCATTGCAATTAATGATCCATTAAAATACAAATAGAGATTTGTATGGATGTGAGCAACAACATTATGACTTCCCATGGCATGAAAAAAGCAGTTAAAATAAGCACTTTATAACACTGGTGGTGATGACTGATTATGGTGTTAGTAGCTCAGTTATATGTAGGTGAAGGTTGTCTTATGTTGATATTGGCGATGATGGTGACAATGATTACTAAGTGTGGTGAATATCGATGATGCCAGTGGGAATAATCGTAATAGTGATGGTGATGATAAATGCTACTTCATGCTGCCGAGTGACTTGCCCGAAGCTCTTGAGCTGAGCAATCGCCTCCAGCGTGCCTGTTGGCGTCAGCGTCACCCCCATGGTGAGCCATGACACCCTCCCCAACCTCTGATCCCTTCACGGCCTCTGAACCTATCATGACCTTGGGTTTCTTCACAACTTCCTCTTCGACCTTTGATCCCTTTGCGACCTCTGCCCCCTTAATGTCCGCAACCCCCTCCTTCACATCCAACCCCTCTGCCTGCAAGTTCATATTTAGACGCCGCAAAATGTCACGCTTCTCTTTCTGCAAACAAGAAACGCACACACAGACGCCCACATGTACATGATCGTACAAAAGCACAGGGGCACAGGCAGTTGCAAACAACCATACAAGAGACTTCATATTCCATCCTGAATAGGCAGTAGCTAAATCAAGGTATCTTCTTACTCATATGAGCAATAAGGTAGTGAGTGTTCATCTCCATCGCAACCTTGAATCAGTAGTGAACATTCCATGTTCCCATGGCAGGGGTCTGTCTATTCATTGGATGACCACAGTCACTAGGAGCTTGTTAATTGCTGTTAATGAGTTATTATTGAGGCAACACTGCCACACAAGTAGGTATTGGGGCCAGGACTACACAAGCCTGACTATCTTTCTCTCTCTACAAAAGTAGAAGACTTCTGCTTCAATGAACCTATATAAGTTTTAAGCTGAAAGTAATATTTGGGATGGTGAATGAGCTACACACAGCCCAGTAGAAATTTTCAGAACCGGCCTGGTGGCTGTGTTAAAGCGAGCAGCTTGCAATCGAACGCTTGTGAGTTTGAATCCTGGTGGGGAGCTGATTCAGCCCATCATCCGTTCAGGGTTAATAAAATGAGTATTGTGACATTCTGTCTGTTCATCGTTTGGTGCTATGTCCCTGTGAATCTCGTGCAACGGTCCTGCCCATTGGCTTTCTTGCATTGTTGCCAATAACATTTATTTTGTTAAGGTGAGTACTGCATAACTTTATGGGGAAGTCCACAGTGGTTGTTCTAGGGCTAGACTCACCCCCGCCATAGTTTTGAATTTCCACCAATGGCTCACTGCCCTAAACAGGATATAGGCACCAATATCTCAATGCATATTTGAGGAGGAAATCACTTAGACGTGTATGTAAATCATGTTTCTCATGTGCACCTTAGTTGGAGACAAGCGGGGCTCGGTTGCTGCAGGCTCCTCAACTGGAAGGGGCTGCTCCTGGTTTTAAAACAGTAATTGCAATGACCAAAAGAGAACAAAAGGAGGTTGATTAACAGCACAGGAACACACATATACTCCTACGGTCACACTTGAACACTGAATCGTGTGTGTGTATAGACTGATGTCTCCTCGCATACATACGCACTCACATACACACTCACGCACTTACAATAATAATTAAACATTTTAAAGCACCTTTCACTCGAAGGTCACAAAGCGTTGTTATATCGCCACAAACCTCTGTACAATCATACAAGTTCTCACACGCCAATGTGTTTATATATATACATACACCAATGTATATACACAAATAACAATGTTTACATATGGCACTAGGTACTCATTTGAAGCCGAGGCGATGTTGGGGAGGCCCAGGATTGTTTCACATATTCATAACTGGTGTTGGCCATGAGCACAAATGGAACATGGGTCGCCAGGTGTGTAGTGCAGCTCACTAACCAGTATACCACCGTTCCCTATAGTCACACACATTTGGAAAGACAACGAAGTCTCACCACTCCAATCGCTCCAAGTGCCGCAGTCAGGGACGGGGAGGGATGAGAAGGGGCTGTGGGGGCAGTGGGGGTCTCATCTGGAGGTATGGGGGCCCCCGCATCGTGGGGGAGGCCCAGAGCAGACGAAGCTGACTCGGGGCGTGGGGCGGCCTTAACGCCCTTGGCAACGAGCTGCATGGCACACGCACCCACGCCGCACATGCATCACAGGTATCAGACACATACTGCACACGCACCATGCCACTCACATATACCATGCACTACATCATACGTAACACACACACCACGCCTCTCGCACATACCACGCAATACATCACACATACTACACACACACTATACTACTTGCATCATCCACCACATGCACCATACCAGTGACACCAAAAAACACCGCTCATCACACACGACCTGTGCTTATCCCATACAAAATTCTGTTCATATACGCCACACACACTAGGTATTTAACAATGCAAATACTGCTTAAAAATTGATTGGCAAGCTCAAGTTCCGTGTGCTGTTCTGTCCGTATAAAAATGTACTTAGAATATATGCAATGTAAAAATGTGCTTAATGGAGTAGCCAAAGCTATACAAAAATAACAAGAAATTATATAACTGAGATAGGAGATGTAATGCTAATTCATCAAATCACTGATGTAACTCGTTGCATGCCTAATATACATACCAAACCGCCAACCTATGTTCCTTTGGGTGTACCTGTGTCTCATAAAAGTCTGTGCATGTGTTCCCACTTGGGGAGTGGTAATACAGTGGTTAGTATGCTACACTACGAAATCAACAATCTGAGTTCGATTTCTGCTCATGGCCAACACGAGTGACAATTATCTGAACCGGTCCTGGGCCTCCCCTACGTCGACTCAGTCTCAAATAAGTACCCAGTATGGTGTGTAAACATCACCACAGGAGACAAAGGTGGCTAGGCATGGTATTTGCCATGCAACGCATCGTGTGCTGTGCCGGCCTTTATAGGTGCTCGCTAACAGAATTTGTCTGTTAAATATAAGGAGGACCTATTTCGGTTGTGCCCATGTGTCACCACATCTCCTGTGTCCCTGCAAGCGTCCCTGCGTGTCACCCCCATGCGTACGTGCTCCTCCCACATGCGCTTCTCCCTCTCGTACGCCTCCCGCCTCTTTTTCTCGAGCAGCTCCTTCAGCTGTGCAGCTCGGGCGTCAGCCTGCTCCTACACGCAAACACAAGCGTCTCCCTTTCAACACGACAGTCTGCGTGAGCAAGTGTTGTTACGGAGAACCTGTAAACGTTGGCGTGGCACGCAAAAGATTTTAAACGTTTTGCTTAAGGATAGGAGTAACTGATACCTTCAATGCATGAATCTTGCGTTGTCGTAACTCTCCTTCGTTCGGAACAGCCTCTGCATCTACCCCTATGGCATTTGCGCCCACCTATGACACATCCGTAAAAACATACATGCGCATCAATATATATACACACGCACGTAGATGACAACATTCTCTCATTTATTCTTGTAAACTATAGGGGTAAGTGCTATTAACAAGTACAAATTAGGCTTAACATGGCACACACACCCATACATAACCACTATACTATCACGCCCCATACACACACACACATAAACACGTATACACACATTTCACAGTATATAACTATACATACACCTCACCAGCAGACACATACTAAACACCTGAGGAACCTGATGCTGGTCTCGGAGTGCGAGCCTCTCATTGAAGTTTTGAAGTCTGATATTTTTGAGATGCAATAAATACTCCTGTGCAAATACACACACGGAAACACACGAACACAAGTGAGTACATGCGAGTGCTTGTGTAAACGTGAGTGTTGTCAAATAATTGTTACACATACACTGAACGTGCATACGTATCAGTGCACACGTGTTCAGTGGATGTACATTGCCCGAGGTAGTTTAATTCTTGCCACAGGCACCTTTCTGCATGGAGGTTGTGTGTTCTCCCCCTATTCTGCGTGGGTTTCTTTGAATTTATTGGCTGATATTATCATGGTATATAGGATGCAGTATCTGGCAGGTTGGTGCCGGCTGACCGGGTTGGCTGCCTCCCCTCCACTTCTCTGTGGTTTCCCGCCACGCCTTTTGGACCTTTGAGTGAAGGGTGCGATATAATTATGATAAATAAGTATTATCAAGTGTGTAGGCAGTGCAACTGCAATGGGGTCCAAGCTTTGGGTAATGAAGAGGGAAGAAATTGGACTTGCACTCATTTCATTCCATGCACCATTGCCCACACTACTCCATCGGTGTACACATATCATATGTTGCATGTGTGGTCATGTGCAGTCATGTTTGCGAGCACCTCTTCTTCTCTGCTGTGGCATACGACTGGGGGATTACCCTTTGGGACGCATGAGACCTAAAGAGACGCACACATAACACACGTATAGACCCTACTAATTAATACTACCAGGATATGCAAAGTCACGCAAATATCCATGTTGCAGACCTGTATAAATACGTTGGCATAACGAGTCATAGTCAATACACTATTAGATGAAGGCCTCCCAAGTGTTTACTGTCTTTCATGGTCATGCGATGTAACATTACACCTAAGTCAGTTTTTACTGAAGCTGGAAGAAACCATTCAGCGATGTAGCTCTTTTAAACAGAAGTCCAGCAGGGAGGGGTAAGGAAGTTACAACACCTCAGGGCACCGGGGGCAATTTAGTCAGGACAATTAAGCTAGGCAGCATGTCTTTAGACTGTGGGAGGAAACTGGAGTACCCGCTGAAAACCCACGTTTCTCACCATGCCACCGTGATGTAAGTATCATACAGTAACAACATTGTTGTCGGTAGTGTTAATGGTGATATTCTAAGTGTTGACGTTGAAATTAAGACATCGCTGTTAATAATGTGGGCATTGCTGATGGTGGTGTTGTTGGTGGAAATCTTACCGGCCGTCCTTGTGCCCGTGCTTTATTTAAAGCTGCTTCTCTTTTCCTCTGATGGAATTCCTTTACCTGCTGCTCCCTATACTCACAATGACACACACACACAGGCAAAACCCCCAAACTGCTGGGGTAAGTGCTGTTGGTGAACAGCTATTGAGGCTGGCGTTGTGCACAATGAGGTGAAGTGGGCAGCAACACGTCTTGCCACAATTGTCTGCCCAAGTGTTGAAGTTCACAACAAGGTAATCCAAGTTGTAGCCCACAAAGGCATTTAATCTGGCCCGCAGCATCACTTAAAACTATCATTAATAATGACCGGCAGTGGCATACATAATTTTAATAATCTGATTGTGTCGGCAAGCCCTCATCCAGCTGTGAATAATCTCATGACGATTATAAAGAATAATGGGCCAACAGTAGGCTCATTGGAACTGTAGGCACCTGTCAGAGGGGCTCTTGGATTCTTTATTCAGAGCCACTTGTGTGGGTTCCTTTGGTTGATGAGCTCTGGGCTGTACACACACCTGCACACGCATATGCACAGAGTTCCCACATTAAGCATTACACAGACAACTTGGGTGCACGCTGCCAGCGAGCGACTGTTAAGGCTGGCACGGCATATGTGTGCGGGGCTCATGTGGCTCGAAGTCCTAAACTATACATGCCTGGCTACCTTTGTTCTCCAATTGGTAATGCATACATTACTGCCACCGCACCTTGGATGAACTCATTTTGCACTCATTTTTGACTGCAGTATATTTTGATAAATCAGTCCATTTAATACAATCTATATCGAGAAATATCACATAGTCTTATGTGCGGCTGGGAGAGCAAGCGATGCTCGCGATTACAAAGTAAGTCAACACAGAACATGACGTAGCTCACATCACAGACCCAGATACCCAATGCAGCCACAGAAATCGCCACTTCCCACTCTTCCTCCTCACCACAGACAGCAACACTCAAAAAAACCAAAGATCATCCACTTAGCCTCAAAGTGCAGGAGAAAGTGTTGTAAACGAGGACAGACAAATACCACCATTTACCCATTACAAGCCGTTGTGGAAAATGCCGTTAGCGAGTGCAAACACAAACGCATTACCAGTGAGGTAATGGCAGCATTGTACAGTTGGCCCGTGCAGCAAGTAGGATGATAATGTGCTATGACTGATGGGTAGTTGCGATGCACCTTTGCTATCTGTGCCGCCGGCACAACAGGAGTGGCTTGAGGGGGTGCCAACACTCGCCTCCAGCCCTGCTGGCGCGCGTGCTGCATGTACAGCTCCTGCAGGTGCACACATGCACCTTGTGGATTAAACATACGGGGACAGTGTCCTTATACCTCGCACACAATACGCGTCACATGAAGACTGATCACACATGCTAAATACATTCATTGTCAGAAACCGCTTAATCCTTTACATGGTTGGGGATGAGCCGGAGGCTATCCCGGCAGACACAGGGTGCAAGTAGGGCTATACCCAGGACGGGACGCCAGTCCATCACAACATGATAAATACGCACATGCAAAACATCAGGAATCTCACGCGCAATGTGCATAGACACCGTGAATAGTAAACATGCCACCAAGGCCTCCAACATCAAATGCATAATTCGGTACGTAACAACCACCCCACTTCGCACTGCAGTGCAGAACGCAAAGTCATATCTTTGATTCATAACCCCATTACCTGGGGATACATATGTACCCAGCACCATGTATACATATCATATGCACCTCATACACTCACACTACACGTGAGTGTGCACACTACTGACCACCCCACTCACCCCTCCCTCCCCCTCACCTGCTGTTTCTGCATTCTGCGTGCATTCTCCTGCTTCAGCAAATTCTGTGAAAGTCACAACATATTTGTGACGCAAGGATGTGACCCTCGGGTGAAAGCCGCTATATAAATCGCTATTATTATTATAATGTGTAAACTGTATATGGCTTCAAGCAGTGGTGATAGTCACTGTCCACCTGCTGCCGGAAGGGTGTAAGGCATTTCAATCAAACTTATGCTTCTTCCTTACGAACCTGGCCAAAGTACCACAGCGCCATCAAGTGGACAAAGCTTTTAGTCACTTGTGCTTTTGTGCTCCCTAAGCGCCGGCTGCAATGACCCCTCGACGTTTGGTCATTGTGGTGTGCAGGCCCTGGTAAAACTAAGTGGCCAGGTATCAAACCCATTCCATGTTCGTCTAAGAGTCTCACAGGTATGTCCACTGGCTCATACTCTCGGAACGTCTTCTTGTTGATCAATTTTACGTCAATGGCCTCATACGTGCTGTCCATAGTGAGGAGTTATAGCCCGTGGAACTCGCCAAAATAATGTTGGGAGTTGTACTGCGTTTGCACAATCACACCTGATGTTCCCTTCTTTGGCTTCCTTTCTCCTGATCACGCTGTTTCCGTTTAACATTTTCCTATGAGAACACACGCAGAAAGGACGTTATGGTGATGATGATGTCTGATGCCATTGTAGTTTATGCTGCTGGTGATATTTTCAAATTGGTGATGTTCATAAAATCGTATGCTCACAGGTGTGCTTGCTGGCCGAGGGAAGTGGGCACTGAGCGGAATCCCATACTTGGCTGCAGGACGAGTCAGCTTCTGATAACCACAACCAATGGCAGGCGCGGCCCGCTTCACACCTGCACAAGACAACAAATCACTCACTCACCAAACCACATGTCCATGAAATCACTTACTCATTCATCCACCCCCAACTCACTCACTCACTCACACAAGCACCAACTCAAGCTCACTCACAATAATTGACAAATGTACTCATCCACCGTGTCACGAGCTCACTAATTTACTGACCCACCCATCCTCCAAATCACTCTCATCCAAACACCTACCAACCTCACAAGCTCACACATTCACTTACGCAATTAGTTACCTACTCACTCACCCACACACTTACCCACCAATGCGCTCTCACTTGTCTCGCACACACATTCATTAGCTCATTCACTTACCACGGAACTTTATTTCACCTGCACGCCAGTGTAGATGCAGTCAATAACACATTTACCGATGAACTTCTGCACTTTCTCTCACTCTCTCCACAGCCTGTTTCATGACTACATACTTCACAGTGACTCATGGTGGGGGGGGCGGAGGGGGGGAATATAACCGTGAGCAGGAGCGGCAGCAGCACCAGCGGGAGCCGGTGGACTGACAGGGCCATTGGGAGCGGCGCTGGGGTGACCCGTAATGAACGCCTCTTGCGCCTACAGAAACAGAAAGATTGATGGAAGATTAATGAAAGCAACCTACTAGACACACCAGTTCGAGATTTTGTGTGACTTTGTATCCAAACATCCCGTGTATAGCCTTAACAGACTGTCGGGTCAAGTGCTTGCACTTACATACAATCACACTTACTTTCAAATAGATAAGACTTATCGATCACGAGTAAGTGCAGTCAAGTTCTTTAAAGTCTAAAAATGAAACTGCTGGTTTAATTAAAGTACGCTGTTCCTCTTCTAATGAGGTAACCTACTCTGCACAAATACACTTGGCAAGAGGGGTCGACTCTCTTTTGAGGGGGGTGGAGGATGACAACAAAACGAAATAAAAGTACGCAAAGCAACAACCGGTAACGTACGAAAACATCTTAACGTCACCTGCGCACGGCGAGTTTCACTCACCTGCTCGCTGGCCATGAGTCTCTGTGCGCGCGCCACGAGCAGGGGCCGCGAGAGCAGCACAGTGACGGGCGGGCGGGCGCGCGGGTCGCGCCGGAGCAGCACCGACAGCGTCGAGCGCAGCTCGGACGAGTAGTGCGCCGACACGGGCGGGAACGAGCCGCGGATGATCTTCAGCACCAGGTTTTTCATGTTCCCTGCCTCAAACTAAACGGGGGATGGGTTGTGAGTAGCAGGTTACATGAAACACCAACAGTGAATGCTTCTAAATGAGGTTTTATCTAACACAGTAATGTATGTGTTAAGATAAATGATCGGTTAAGATGTTTTGCCCCAACCAAGCCAGTAAGTCATATGTGATATTCTGCATGCAATAGACATTGCCTGTCCACGTTTATGGTTAAGCTGCTAACCTGATCCACTTCCTGCACCCCCAAAACCCAAATTCTACGCACATATCCAAGTCTCAGTAGTTTATGGTAATGATACTTACTGCGTGTCTCAGGGTGCACATCTCATAGAGTACACAGCCCAGCGCCCACATATCACTGAAATACACATAAACATAAACGCTTATGTACAGTCATGCCTATAAGTTTCGAGTAGTATCGATGGTCTTGTTGATATTAGTTGTGCTGATAATGCTGTTAATTGTAGAGGTTCATACAGTTGTTGATGATGATGATGGTGGTGTTGATGATGCATCTGTCAGTCATCCCGTTTAGACAATCATGTTGATGGTGGTAATGCTGTGCATGGAGGCACTGGTAGTGTTATAGGTGATGTTATTTATGCTAGTTTATGGAAGTGTTGATGCTGATGGTTGTATTGTTGCACTTGTTGTTGTTGTCACCTCTTGTAGTTATAGGGTTTGTTCTCACAGATCTCAGGGGACAGGTAGTATGGAGTACCAATGCAGGTCTGAGCCAGCTCAGTTGTGCTGCAAGAACAACATGAATCACCATAACTACAACAAAAATGCACATGCCACAACGATTTACACCACCACCTCTCTATCCACGATACAACCTGCACTCAACACACTTGCTTAAACAACCGTTTAACCAATCAGAACACAACAACAAAAACTATAGACACCGCTTAGTATTAATACTCCTTTCCAACACAAAAACCAAAGCAGCAGTGCATTCACAAAAAATAAATGGCTACACGCTCCTCTTCTTCGTGTGTTTTGTGGTCTTCTTCTTTGCGATTCTTCGAAGCACGATGGTCAGCCTCTGGACATCGTTGTCTTTCAGCTCGGCCTCGAAGTGTTTGGTAGAATTCGCAGGCAATACCAAGAATGACCTGACAGGGATCGCGACGTGAACGCTTCTACCTTACCTTCTACCTTTTGTGGTGAAGCTACATCACTTTATCAACCACATTATGAATGGAACCGTCTTCTTAAACCAACAACGAAATATCCACAATATAACAACAGCAATACAACCTAAAAGAATACAATACAACCACTGAAACAGTGAATTGATGTCAGCAGGAACCATCATGTGCAGGTACCTGTTGAGGACGCGGGCAATCCCAAAATCTCCGAGTTGAACAACGCCAGCCTTGGTCAGGAAAATGTTCTGGTAGGAAAGATAACAGACTCCCACGTAAAATGGTTGTGCCGTTTTAAATGAAATGCCGAGCCAAATGTATTACATAATGGCTTATTGTGTAGTTATACCATACTCAACTTGAACAATACAATGCACTTTACACAAGAATCTGATTTAATTATGGTTGGGTGTGAACATAGAATAAATCTAGTGATGTTGGTTTGAATGTTCCCACCTGGCCCTTATGAATTCTGCACGAAAAATCCTGCCCCAATAGAGGCATTGAGGCAAGATTGTTCGCGTGGGAAAGTTTTCACAGGGCATAATACCTGTGACTTGATATCGCGATGCAGAATCTTTCGGTCATGAATGTGTTTAAGAGCCAGACACAGCTGTACAAGCCACTCCAGGATCTGTGAAACATGACACGTGTACAATATAATACAAGCACAAAACATATAATGCACAATTACATTTTAGAAACAACACATGATTAGTCAGGTGATGAGGATGGCTCAGAGCGTGATCTAAAGGAATATTTTAGAACTTGATGTTGAGTGTTATCAGCATGCTTACCTGGTCCTCAGAAAACAGGACGCCTTTTTGAGAATTGATCCTCTTGAAGAGATCTCCCCCTTCGCAATAATCCATCACGATGTATAGATTGCCTCGTTCTGGACACACATATACAAACAAAACCATTTGTATGCACTATAATGAAGATAACAATATCCCCCGTCATGCCTTAACTGACTGTTTTTAGTGAGCACCTATAAAGGCCAGCATGGCACACGAAGGGGTGGGTGGCCAGCACCACACCTGGCTACCTTTATCTCCGTATTGGTAATGTTTACACACCGCACCAGGTACTCATTTGAGGCCCTGGACTGGTTTCGAAAATCGTCACTGATTTTGGCCGTGAGCGGGAATTGAACTTGGATCCGTACCGCAGCATGCTAACCAATAAGCCACTGAATACACTATATACACAAAGTCACCTAGACCATTTTAGTATGGCTTGACAGCGCACAGACAGATGCTCTCATAACCAGCTGTACCCTCGAAGGACTCCTTGTAGGTCACGATGTTAGGATGTCTCATGTTGGCCAGAACACAAACTTCCTTCCTGGCTTCATCCCTCTCCTTTGGTGACATCTGTTGACATGCACACATGTATTCGCACAACAGGTGTGAATGTGCATATACTATAAAAAATACCTAAACCAGATAATGGGGGATGACAGGCATACTGCAAATAATGAATCATTTCGCAAAATGACTGTTGCTGAGGAAAGGGATGTCTGGTCCACTCTCCTTGGACTGCTGCCACCGCGACTCTCACCAGGACAGGCGGTTTAGAAAATGGATGGATCGATGGATATGCTTTTCACATCCAGTGGAAAGCATATCCATCCATCCAAGCCTAGGTTAACGAAATTAAACAGTGAAACACCAATAATGCACCATACACTAGTCCATAAAATTCAGTATCCGCCACAGATCACGAGAACTCCCAAATCGTGGGTGTTGAAGATCCGAAACTGAAACATTGGGAAGACATGTTTTCAGCACTTGAAACAAGTTTGTTTTTGTAAATAGTTTTTAATCTCCAAATTTGTCTCAAGTGTCGAGCTTGGTTTGTGAGATTAACTGAACTACATTTAAATATATAATTTTGTACAGATGTGGTGATGTTCCCCCTGTCTGATACAATGTTTGTTCTGCTGTGATAGGTCGATCCATGACACCCTGCAAAAGGGACCGGCAGTCTCAATTGGGTTATAAGTTGGTTAAAGATAACTGAACTGTGGCGCACAAAGGTGGAGATTCTGGAAGCATTGATGAAGCGAAGTGGTTTTTGTGAACTGGCGCATCGTACCTTTGAGATGTTGATCTCCTTGATGACGTAGCTCTGTCCATCAGCCTTCGATTTTACGAGCACAGCTTTGCCAAAAGAACCCTCGCCGATCTGAGACACGAGGGTGTAATGTTCCATCGTTCTATGCACTTTTAGACACAGGGGACAGAAAACCATGTGCAGATGAAAAGGTTATGGGGATTGTCATACGAACAAATTCTTCTGAATGAGTTTGGAAACAAAGACTGGAAGACTGTCTGGGAATACCAAATGTTGTATGGTTTGATTGTGAGGTGGGCAGGACATCTTAGTACCGCAATGGGATCTTATATATGTGCAGAGTTGCAAATGCTGTCCTCTACCTTTGTTGTATCGCCGGAATCCCGCTTGCAGAGCTTGCAAGCTCACAGGGTATTTTATGCTCTAATAATAAACATCTAAATAATAAACGTCTATCTACTACGCGTGGGTTTTTTTTTAGGAATGCTGGTTTATTCCTACATTATGTGCCAAATATTCATGTATCTGGTAAAACATATTCATGTATCTGGTAAAACATAT
>JAZEWU010000004.1:4661958-4677135 GCA_036362915.1 Geotria australis | reverse complement strand
GTTGGCATGGCAATAAGGAGATGAGAATACTGGATAAAGGCGGCATTGGAGAGACCAAGACATACGGCAGATAAGGACATGAGAAGGCAAGGGGAGAGGAAAATACATGGACGTAGGGAGTGTGAGATGAAGTGACAAGACTATAGATCTCATTAGTCTCACCTTAAGAGATGAATGAAACTGATAATATAATCATTCATATACTCTTAATTGGCTAAGTAAAGGCACTGGTGAACAAAATTATCCCTATTACATGATGGAAACGAGAAGTCATCTGATTTAAAAAAAACCCTAACTTATATATACTGCATACAGCCAATTACAATATTCCCACTTGGTTAAATAAAAAAAATACGATTGCAAAAGCGGTAAGAATTTTCATTAAAGTGTTATTCAATTCAATTCAACTTTATTTGTCAACTCTACCATATGTACAGGACATACAGAGAATCGAAATACCGTTTCTCTCAGACCCCGGCGTTGTTTACTGTCGTTCTACAAATGACTTGCAGAAACCGACGGCTAATACTTGTTACTTGATGAAAACGTAATAAAAAATTATTACGCAATATGTCGGGCAAGCTGAATGACATCTCACCTGGTTAGAGTCAAGTACAAGATACCCTCTCGTATACTCTCCTGTTGAAAGAAAACACAAGTTAAACACGGCCCAGTGGTACTGTATAAACATAAAACAATGTGCATTATGTACAATACATAACTTCCACGCAGGATGAACAACTTCGTGCAACAACGCCAGGTATAGATTATCTAGATTCTAGACTCTAGAGGGATACCGCATTGAGGTATGGTGATAGTACATTACAGTACTGCCTTGTCTGTGCTCTACTACCCAACCTCTGCAGCTCAAAAGACCTTGCGGAGTTCAATGAAAATGCAAGGGGCTGTGTAAGAAAATGGGAAACTGTAATTTAACATCGCGCTTCGAAGAATCGCAAAGAATTACAGTACTTTAAATCTTTCAGAGTAATGTATTGTAATGTACAGTAAAATACGGGTGTATCTACCCCAGTAAATTAAATTAACCGCTAACATACAGCACATTGTCAAGTTTAAAGTACACAACTCTGACCATCAACCTACCTTAGGCATACGGTGATAATAAAACTGCAGTACTGTCCCGTAATACTGTATACAAGTCAATTCGGACTTGCCGTACAGTGTTCCATTCAGCTAAACGCACACATCACATAAACGCACTGTGTTTAAGCGAGTTTTTCAACAGCTTTACGTGAAGCGGCGTGCTGTTTTAAGACTTTGCGCGTGGTTGCTGGCTCTTGTTGTTGTTGCTGTTGTTAATTGTCGCTGTTATAATAATAATCTATATGTTGTGTTTGCAGACCGAGCGGCGTCCATACCGCTCCACTCGCGTCGTTACCAAGGCCGCGGAAATCGATTCCTACGCGCGCGACAATCGGGAATCGATTGCCTATGAACGCAACCAACTCTCACAGGAACCAACTCTGAAAGGAAACAACTCTCGCAGGTCCAATCTTTCAATGGAACTAACTCTCAGTGGAACTATCAGTGGAACCAACTGTCAGTGGAACTAACTCGGACAGGAACCAACTCGCACAGCAATCAACTCTCAAAGGAACTAACTCTCTCACTTGATCCAGTTCTCAATTGTAATAATTCTCACAGTTACCAACTATCAATGGAACCAATCCGCACAGCAAGAAGGGACCGCGGGTTCAAATATCGGCTCAGGTGCATTTCTGTGTGGCGTTTCTGTGGAGTCTCAATCCTGTAAAATTGCCCTGCCTTGCGTCCTGTGTCTGCCGGGATAGGCTCACCGAAACCCTGTACAGGATTAAGCGGTTTCTGACAATGCCGACCATGGGCCGCGACGCGCTAACGCTGCTGGTATCGTGGCTCTGACGCAGTAGTTTTAAACCTGGGAATGCGAGACATGCCAGATTTTTGTATTTACTGTATTCCGTATGTATTGTATTATATTTGCATTTATTAATGTCTCATTTCATTATCAGAAACCGCTTAATCCTTTACACTTTACAGGGTCGCGGTGAGCCGGAGCCCATCCCGGCAGACACAGGACGTAAGGCAGGGCTATGCCCATGATGGGACGCCAGTCCATCACAGGACACGGGGGGCAATTTAGTCAGAAGGCCAATTAACCTATGCAGCAGCATATCTTTAGACTGTGGGAGGAAACCGGAGAACCCGGCGAAAACCCACGGACACGAGGAGAACATGCAAACTCCACACAGAAAGGCACTCGAGCATGGATTCGAGCCCGGGGCCTTCTTGCTGTGAGGCGGCAGCGCTACTCACCGCGCCACCGTGCCGCCCTATTTATTAATGTAACTATGAATAAGGGGTGCAAGGTTAAGAACCACTGCTCTACGGGGAGGGAAGTTGGAGGTGGCACTTGGCCAAATCCTAGCCTAGAGTATCCGGGACAAACCCGGACAGGTGGCAAGCTCGTCCACATTGGCGTTACGTAACCAGGGCATAACGCGCTGCGTCACCACTCTTCCCTTCGTCATCCCGCGCGATGACTTGCCTTTTGTGGAACTCACGTCATCTTGCTCCCGGTGTCCTGCGATGGAATGGCGTCCAATACTGGGCATAACCCTACCTTGCGCCATGTTTCTGCCGGGATTGGCTCCGGCTCACCGCGACCCTGTAAAGGATTAAGCGGTTTCTGACAATGGATGGATGGACGTCATCTTACTTTCGAACAGTGAGCAACATCCAGAGAAAACGAACGTCGGGTTGATTGAAAGGTTTCAATGACATGCAAACGTTGGGACATTTCAGGCCCATTTGCATGCGTTAACAATTGTGGTGTTGCATCGTGGGGTCGGTGTGTAATATGACATTACATAATCGGTTAAAACATTTGCAGTGCGATACGCACATACAGATGAATACCAACTAAGGATTTGCATGGATGGCTGTTTGACCGTACATCATCAGCACGCCAGTTCGTGCAGCTTTGTGAACCCCCATAATCGACACGGTTAGAGGATGGTCTTCATCCAGCTGCAGAGAATGCATTCAATCCTCACCCCACTATATAAGGACGCCACTGTGGGTTCTGCATGCACAGCAAAAACCATCGTGAATCGAGTAGTAGATGTTTATTGATGTAGATGTTTATTATTACAGATTTAAAAATACCAAATGAGCTTGCAAGCTCTTTACAGGATTCCTTCGACACAGCAAACACGCGCATTTACAAAAATAAATCAAAATGAATTCTAACGCGCCTCATTGATGGCTAACGTCCCGACTATACCCAGACCACCTTTGTAACGAGACTCTTACCCTTGCCCCTTGGGTTCTTACCCGGTTAAACAAACCAAACCGCATTTGAAGATTACTTATCGCTTTACCACTACAGTACAACCTTGGCGTCTCCACGTGCTCCTAACATCACCCATTTACCAGCAGCGTCCCCTAGTCATTGTTATTACCGTATTATCGGAACACCTTTCATTTAAAGCCTTATTACTAACGAATGTCTTCAGCCTTTATTGTCAACGCTCATGCTCGCTGCACCCCCTGCAAATGCAGCATCGCCGTTATCGCAGTGCACAAACTAATTAAACCAACCATCCATCCATCGTCAGAAACCGCTTAATCCAAAATACAGGGTCGCGGTGAGCCGGAGCCTATGCCGGCAGACACAGGGCGCAAGTCAGGGCCAGATTTTGCCGCTCTTAAGATTGCCTCTTTCACGAGCTTTCAGTGTATTGGAAGCAGCCTTTATGATTTAATTTTTGTTGCTTTGGTTTTAATTCGATTTTTTTCCGTTGTTGACTTGCCGTTCTCTCCGCGGCCCTTGTGCAGCGCTTCGTGACCCTCGGGTGAAAGGCGCTACATAAAATGCTATTATTATTTACCCCATGATGGGACGCGAGTCCATCATAGCGGGGGGGCACCGTGCGATGCAACACGAATCCGGCGTGATCATTTGCGCGATGACGTAATCCCAAGCACGCATGTTGCCACGCGTTGACGTGCTGCAGTCGGCCGTGCCGCGCGGTGACATCATCCGTTTCATCCGTCCGCTGCTCTCCGCTGTGGTGCCTCCTCCGCTCCTGCAGGTCCGGGCGGTGCCGATGATGATGATGATGGAGGGGGTGATTTAGTAATTGTTGTTGTAAACACAGACGGCGTCTGCCTCTCCATTGCCCCGTTCATTCATCGCCATCGCTCACGTCCCGACAGGTGAGCGACCCTACCGGCGCAGGTTGACGATGGGTGATCGGAGGATTGATATTTAAAGCGGATAGGTTGGCAGACCGGCCCTTATGAGCGGTTCAGTGTCCTTGATGTGCAAACGGCGAGGCGTCAACCCCGTTGATTCGCAGTTTAATTAGGCGTTGGCTCAATTGAGACGCGTAATCGCCATTGAGACGACCTTTATGTAACCTCGTAGCTGGCTGTTCGTTGATATTCGTCAGCTCAGAAGCGCCCTTTAACCCGAATAAGGTGGCATCCGTTCAGATTGCGATTCAATAAAACGCGGTACAGTATAGTCACACGCCGGTAATTCAGATGAGTGATCTGAATAAAATGGCCATTATTTAACCACGAAGTGAGAGCCCTATAGAGGAGGAAAGCTGGATGTCAAGAACAATAAAGGGGCTCGGTCAGGAAAACGTCCCTAGAAATAATAATGGGCGATGAACGAGACTGGTGATGGAATTGCAGCCAAGGAACAGAACACGCCGGAGAGTAACGACCATTGTGGCGACGAAGCAATGGCTTTAGTTCATGTGCAGGAGCGACATGGAGAATGGCAACACAGGACCGTGCTGGTGTCTGGGTGGCTTTCATCTAGCAGTGGATCGATCCGGGCTGGTGATGCCAGTTGTAAATGGGAGGTTAATAATACCTGTGGGCCTGGTTAAGCGGTGATTAAACCGGTTGTTTGACAATGTTGCCGTGCATCCGTCGTGTCATTTCACGGGCTGGATTAAAGCCTGATTGATTATTAAACCATACTTCACCACGTTGGCCAATGTTGCTTGGTGAAGGCGGGAGCACTGCCCTCTGCTGTCCAGTGTGTGTTCTGCACGCGTTAGAGAGCACATCGACGTTAGTGAGACCTTTTGTCTCCTTAGTGTTAATGTGTTAAGACACTGGATACAATTCGTGGCCATTTAGCGTTACCCGAGCCTTTGCACAATACAAATACGCCCGCCACCCCCCGTGTATGTTAAGACTGTTGGGTCAAGTGCTGTTTGCGAGCACCTATGAATGCTGGCACGGCGCACGAGAAGGGTGGGTGGGCAACACTCAGCCCAGGAGCCTTTGTTTACCTAGTGGCAATGTCTACATACCGCGCCAGGTTTAGTACTCATTTGAGGCTGAGTCGACCTAGGGGATGCCCAGGATTGGTTCAGATAATTGGCACTGATGTTGGCCGTGAGTGGGAATCGAACTCTTGAGTTGCCGGGTTCGCATCTGCAGCATGCTGACCGTGACATTACCGCAGCCCACGCATTGCTTTTGCGCCTTTACAACACACACACAGTAAGGCTACTATTCAAACATACTGTACTGACAGTGCTTGTCATGTGATAATCTGATTAGACAAACTATAGTGCACCCTGTCCGACCTCCTTTCCCCCTTAACGCCACACGACAACTCCTCCAGATAATCTCAAATTATTCACTCAGCTGTAGCACCGAGTCACACACATAACAACCCACTGTTTGATTTACATTACACCCAGTACAGTAATGTCTGTAAGGTTGCATTTTGTGCCATTGTACTATGTTGACATTTTCAAGATCTTTGCTATAGGACATAGGGAAATCAGTGGCGCGTTGTGCTATGAACCCGGCCATGGATAATCTTAGTGGCTGAGTGATAGCTCAACTAGTGTTTGACCTGTTTTACAAATACGCACTGAGCAGTATGATGAAGGGTGTTTTAACAACCCCCATGAGCGACACAGTGTAGATAGGCCGTTATCCATCAGAAGCTGACCATCGTGCTTCGAAGAATCGCAAATAAGAAGATCAGCTAGTCAAATGGATTTTATTTGTGTGCATTAGTGACAAGGCTTTGACCGTGTACAGTTTAATCCGAGGCAGCTAAAATCCAAATTCAAACCCACGGTCCCGGTGGTACTGGCTGGGTACCTCGAAACGGACTCACCCCCTCGGAGGATATTATTTGACCTCTGGTCGATGAGGATTTTTGAAGGATATGAATGTTACGTCTTCACATATATTTTACTGCTGTTTTAAATGACCATTCAATGGTCAAGGGCAATTTTAGATGGTTAATCTTTTAGCTTTGTTAATTATTCACTGCCATTTCCCTGTGCTGCCAGCAAGCCCTGCACTTAGGGTTGCCACCTTGACACAACAAACCTGTATATGCCATGGGGGTAAACAGAATAAGAGAGCGAGAACTGTACGTGTAACTCGAAAAAAAACCCCAGACTTTAAATAACTTGGTCCGTGAAAACGTATACATTTCTCAGGACAGCTATCTCGAAAAGAGGGACGATCCTGTGAAAACCAAGACAGGTGGAAACCCTACCTGCACTTCACAACCAATACCCTTTGTCGGTGGCGACATTGTGTCTTGTACTCTTGCGAGACTCTGCAAGGATATTTTACTTTCAGGGAAGTGGATAGATATAAGCATTGGATGTTGTATTGATAGAAGTAAATTATTAAATACCTTTTTTCACCGTCCGTGCCAAAATAGTGTAAATTCCATTGGGATTTAATTAAAGTGGTATTGGTTTCTTACCGTACCCAGCCAAGGTGTCGTCAGAGAGAAATGGAAAGAGCGAGGAAGCCCGTAAGTGAGTGGGCGAGTAGGTGAAATGTAAAAGCGGGAATCTGGGCAAGCGACTCTGTGAGTTGAGGATGTGAGTCAGTCAGGGTACGAGTGAGCCAATTCTATAATTGGCTGGAAGCAGTCATGTGAGTTTTCACACGGTGTCATCAGCAGACTATAGTCACACAAATTGGTGTCTTTTCAGAGAACAGATTTGGATTTGTCAAGTCCTAAACATTCCAAAACTGCATCGAATCAGAATCCAGATTTAAATTTATTTCAACCGTAATGCCTACCATAATAATAATAATAAACTCTACAATGCGCACATATTCAATTTCGAAGGAATTCATTCGAAGAAATAACTACGCAGAGGTGCGAGGAAACCACAGAGAGACGGAGGAGGCAGCCAGGCGGTTTTCCGGCGCCAACATATTGCCACACAGTGCGTCCTATATATTATGATGTTATCGGCCAATTAATTAAAGAGTGTTTTTTTTAGTTGTGGAAGGAAACCGGAGCACCAGGGGGAAACCTACACAAACTCCACACAGAAAGGCGCCCGAGGCAGGAATCAACCACCTAGGGGAAGACCATTCTTTCTGTGAGGCGCAGATGTTAACACTGCTCCTCCCTTCCATCCACCCTCCACCCAGGGCCAGCATGGAGTCCGATCTGCTGCGAGCACAAGGCCACAGCTCGGGTTCCTACAACAGTTTCGGGAGCCCAAGCGACGAGGACCCGGACGAGGATGCTTCAGACTTTGTCCCCTTGAGCTCCGACCACTCGTCGGGCCCTGACCTTCTGCAAGAGCCCACAGCCGGCCTTCGGCATCTGACACGCGAGCGTCCATCTCGCATCAACACAGCGGCAGATACTTGGAGGACGGCAGAGCAGCCTCCAGCGACCGAGGGGCTGGTCGGTGAGATGATGAGCGTGTGTGTTTGTTTGTGGAGCGGAGTTGTGGTAGTTTTACAGTGCGCTATGACCGGGGGGTTTCAAGTCGGAGCCGTGAGGAACATCATCGTCACCAGTCGATGCTTGCATCTTTCCCGTTCGAGAGCATTCTCTGTTCCACCATAATAGCCGTGGGCTGTCCGTTCTTGGTGTTCTGTCCTCACAGTGTCTGGTTCTGCCCAATGCTAGTGATTTTCCAACTATTGAGCCTGTTCTCCCATGGATCATTTGCGTAAATCAGCTCAGGGATGAATGTTGCTTACCGGCGTAGTTTTACGTGTCTACGAGCACCTTTTTGCCAGTGTATAGATAATGTAAAAAGTATACCTTTTCTGGCAATGAGACAAGTGTTAATATATATATATTTTTTTAATATCAATCGATACTCACTGGGCTCGTTCCACATGGGTCTGTAAAGCAGGCGTGCGACTGTGATGACGTGTTTGCAGGCAGCACAGTGGTGGTGAGCGATGCTGGGGGAGGTGCCGGTGTGTCGGGGCTGTCCCAGCTGCTGGAGATCTTGGAGGAGCCCATCCCAGGCGTGGGGACCTACGATGACTTCCACACGATCGACTGGCTCCGGGAGAAGTCGCGCGACAGAGAGAGGCACCGCACTGTACGACGTGGCACCCACACGAACGGATGCTTGATCGCTGCCGCAACTCAGAGCATCGGCATTGTCTCAGTCTGATCACTGTTAGATGCACCATCATTCATTCATTATCAGTACCCACTTCGTCCTGTACAGGGTCCCAGTGAGCCAGAGCCGATCCTGGCAGACGCAGGCCGCACGGCAGGGCTATACCCAGCATAGGACGCTAGTTTATTGCAGGGCACTGGGAGTAATTTAGTCAGACCAATTAACTTACGTAGCATGTCTTTGGATTGTGGGAGTAAACCGGAGTACCCGGCGAAAACCCACGCTGACATGGGGAGAACATGCAAACTCCACACAGCAAGGCACCGAAGCCGTGATTCAAATCTGGGTCCGTGCTATGAAGCGGCAGCACTAGTCACTGTGCCACCATGCCACCCTGTTAGCTGAACCAAAAATAATAATAATAAAAATATTCAGTTGATATGGCTAGAGTCCAGCTCTGAGATGTAAAAAATATCAACATTGTCACTTGAATCATTATAAGCTAATTAGTAAAAAGAAGCAAATGATTATTTGTTTATTTGTTACATGCCTAAGTGTGCATAGTATTGAAAATGATGATTGTGATGATGATTGTGTAGATTTGGAGTCGTCGTAAGAGCTCCGTGTGGGAGTTTTTGAAGAGCGTGCACGATGCCTGGTCTGGGTGGTTGGTGGTCACGCTCACAGGGCTCGCAGCAGGTACCATCACCATCATCACCATCACTGCCATCACCGCCACCACCGCCATCATCACCACCATCATTCGCCATCATCAGCATCATTGCCATCATTGCCACCAACAACAACTGTCATCAATAAAGTCCATTGCATAAAACGTCACCTAACATAACATTTCTCCATAATATTAATGAGCAGGGAATTGAAAAAGTGACTTTTAAATACCCTTGCATGGAGAAAATTTTCACATGACAGGGACACAGATGCTGTTACAGGACAGCATTAGAAGACAGGGCAGTTTGTAATGTGCAAGTGTGGCATCAAATGTAGAAAATCAGATCAAGAGAAAGGCTTATTGAGGAAGTGCAAGAGTTGGTCCAGAGGAGGTGAGCCTACTGTATTCAAATACAGAAAAGGCTAAAGATCTGCATCGAGCATATTGTGAGGAGAGGAGGGGAAGGTTTGCTGAAGCAAGCTCTAGAGGAAAGACGTTGGTGAAGGTAGCTGCTGAATAACTTGAATAAAGTGAAGTTCTACTCCAAAATGAGGAGGAAAGCGTAGGATAACAACGGCATGGAGAGAACGTGAGTTTAAGAAGCGGCGCTGAAGCAGCTGAACGCCACAATATCCACCTGCGATGAAGTATACGCTCCACCGCTTTTGCCTGTGTACTTTTGCAACAGGCACACCCGTCTGTACCAGCGTTGTCTCGCTCGCTCGCGCCGCGCGTACGGATGCAGGTGCGCTGGCGGGCCTGATCGACATTGCAGCCGACTGGATGTCACAGCTGAAGGAGGGCATCTGTCTGCCGGCGTTCTGGTTCAACCGCGAACAGTGCTGCTGGACGTCGAACGAAACCACCTTCCTGCAGCGCGACCGCTGTCCGCAGTGGCACAGCTGGGGACAGCTCATGCTTCGCACCGACGAGGTGGGATACGGGCACCGGGGGGGATACGGAGTTTCTGGAGGCACGGCGGGCATGGAAATAACGGATCCCTGGGACTGTGAATGTAACAGTGCATCAATTCGTCACTGAATCACGCATGTGAGAATGCATACATTATTAGGATTGTCAATAGGGCGGCACGGTGGCGCGGTGAGTAGCGCTGCCGCCTCACAGCAAGAAGGGCCCAGGTTCTAACCCCGGCTCGGGTGCCTTTTGTGTGGAGTTCTCCCCGTGTACGCGTGGGTTTTTGCCGGGCACTCCGGTTTCCTCCCACAGTCCAAAGACATGCTGCTGCATAGGTTAATTGGCGTGCGGGTTAAATTGCCCCCGGTGCCCTGTGATGGACTGGCGTCCCGTCCTGGGTATAGCCCTGCCTTGCACCCTGTGTTTACCGGGATAGGCTCTGGCTCACCGCACCCCTGTACAGGATTAGGCAGTTTCTCACAATGGATGGGTGGATAGATTGTCAATAACAAATGGTGTTGTAATGCGACATCGAGGCTATTGCAGTGAATGAGGCAGTGTAAGCAAGATTCTATCACGAGCAATCGACCACAAAGTGGAAAACTAAATAACAATGTGCTTGAGGCCCAAGCGGATGGGTGTGTGTGACGACTGATGGCCAAGTCCCAAATTATTCGAGTGTAGAGACTGAACCCCAACTTGGTGAGCCTCCAGAAATACAAGGCAACTCCCTCTCTATGGAGGAGAGGCTGCCATTCCTCTGTTGGAAGTTGGACCACTATGTGCGAATTAAGTGGGACAAGGTAGCATCCGTGAAATCATCAGTTCACATGTTTGTTGTGTCGCAGGAATCCTGTAAAGAGCTTGCAAGCTCACTGGGTATTTTATGCTGTAATAATAAACCTCGATCTATCTATATACCAGGGGCTCTCACCCACAAACACATCCACCACGGGTTTCATCCTCAACAACAGCCACCACGGGCTCCCATCTGCAACCATGAAGGGCTCCCATCCCACATCCATTATACCGTGCATTGGCAGATTAAAAGCAAAGTGTTGTTGGCGAGTACCTATAAACAACGGTAATACCCACGGGGAGATGGATGGGTCTAGCACATGCTCCACACTGATATGCCCCGATACTGCAGCAGGCATTGAACTTGTTATTGTAAGTCATCATCTGTCAATGTCTTAGTACATGGTGTGGTCCTTGGGCACATTCAGAAGACGCGGAAGAAGCTTTGAGCGAGTCGTTTGGGTCAAACAGTTTGAGCGGCAGGGGTTCTGCTGCACGATGTGTTTTGTTCTATGTGAATTTGTGTGATTGGTTGTTGCTGTTGTGGCTGCAGGGTGCTGGCGCCTATATCTGTAACTACATCCTGTACGTGCTCTGGGCTGTCTTCCTCGCACTCGTGGCTGTCCTGCTCGTCAAGATGTTTGCTCCCTACGCTTGTGGCTCCGGGATTCCCGAGGTGACTTTCCTGCGTTCGGTAATCCGTGTAGAGTCACTTATTAGTCTTAATGTGTTATTATTCCTTTATCTGTGTTGATATGAAAGGTGCTATTGTTTTTTTTCCCCCATATCTGTTTCTGATTGTGAAATTAACTCCACATGTCGATGACTATCACCGGATGAACACGTGGATAATAATAAGAATTTGACGACACCTCAAGGTGACTTCTGATAGCTACGAAAATACACAAACAGCACGATTCATTTGTCCCCACTTCTGGATGACCTATCAACTTGAAGCTAAAAGATGATGCCTCGCTTCTCCTGATGATGCCTCCAACGTGGGAGACAAAACGTCGCGAAGGAGACAGGAGGAATGCTTGACCCAGCTAATCCGAAAGAGCAACCTTTTCAGAGCGACTCTCAGGAGCTGTACCGTTATTATCTAAGGTCATCGCTTGTCGTTGTGTTTGTTTCTTTGCTTCTGTACCCAGATCAAGACGATCCTGAGCGGTTTCATCATCCGGGGCTACCTGGGTAAGTGGACGCTGCTCATCAAGACGGTGACGCTGGTGCTCGTCGTATCGTCCGGCCTCAGTCTGGGCAAGGAGGGGCCCCTCGTTCACGTCGCTTGCTGCTGCGGCAACATCTTCAGTTACCTCTTCCCCAAGTACCGCACCAACGAGGCGAAGAAGAGGGAGGTGCGCCATGAATGATTCCCTCACTCACTCATTATTATTCTTTCTCTACAAGCCACGTCCGTTTTTAAATGGTTGAAAATCATGTGTTTCCAGCTGTTGCTGTCCCTGTGTTACCGAATAAGGAGCGATCGACACGGCTGTCCTGAAATGGCAGCTACTTAAGAGCAGTTTTCGTATGTCGAGCCGTGAAGGATGACATGAAAAATAATGGGTCTCAGCTACCAAGGATTCCCAGGATCAGGATAGTTGGAGGGTTGGGGATTTGGCAGGTAACCGGCCAACCCAGGATAACCTGGATAACGGTTTTAAAACTGGTTGGTTTCATTGTTGTCCGAATAATTTCTGGTTAATGCTCACGCAGTGGCGCTGAATGTGATGGCGCGTGTCTGTAATCCCGGAACGTCGAAGGCAAGGGTTGGTGGGTCGTGCCGATTTGCATACCTCCCAAACCCGCCCAGCTGCGTAGTGATCAGAAGATGGCAGCACAGGACATTACTTCCTGTATCCCTGTGCAGAGGTTTGTCTGTCCTTCCTATGCGGGTTTTCTCCTGTACGCTGGCATCCGACAACACGCCAAACACTCCGAGATGGAATTGGCCAGTGTGGCCCAATGCGTGACTCTCCTGATAAAGAGTCTTGTGGCTCGGGCAGCGAGGCTCTCCTAGATAAATAAACACCATTATGGTTATTTTGAGACTGTTTTCTTCCTTTTGCTTGTTTAATTCTACTTCCCCACTGAGGGGGAGTCCAAGAAGCTCCCCTTTAGGTGCTTGTACGGTGAGCTTCCCCCAGTATGCCATTTCCTCTTTGGTGATATTCAACAAACTCCCTTCTTGTAGGATTCAACACCTCAACATTCCTAAACGTTACGGTTTAACCTCTTCGTTATTTTCTTATCGGATGATATTTCAAACTTCCTTTAAATATATTTTATACATCTTCACGAGAGGTCTACGTTTCACCTCTGTAAGGTCACCAGTTTTTCCCCAGAGGGTTTGTAACAGACGTGTCACAGCATGAAGTTAAAAAACTTTCAGGATCTGGGAAATGTGTGTGTATCTATCTATTTTAGGACCTGCAGAATGTGTGTGTCTTTATCTAATGTGCCTCATATTGTCCATGTCATAATTTTGAGCTGGTTCGGCTGAGGCACTGCGTTCAACCACTTTGGATGGATGTGCCCGTGTACTGTAACGTAGAGTTGAGGTCAAAGCATTTTGTTGTATGAGGAATGGGGCGCTAACTGCTTGTGTCTCAGCCGTTTGTGTAAATTCTCCATTCCATAGCAGGGGCCAGAAACTCTTTAGTAAATCTCCGTGTCTCTCAGGGGTTTACAGTGGGTGTACGCATAAGCCCCCTCTGACCCTGTATGTGCAGCACAGTTGATGCGTCTGCCAGTTATCTCTCTCAAGCAACCCACGGCACCGGGGTTTGTTCCGTGACCTCCTGCCAACGAGCCTTTAACACTTCACGTGGCCTCAAAGTGCACCTATCCTCGCACAAGCACCGTGGTGATGTCACTGGTGATCACCGGCTGTCGTTTGTCACGTTTCCCCATGCAGGTACTTTCAGCTGCCTCTGCGGCAGGGGTGTCGGTGGCATTTGGGGCTCCGATCGGAGGTGTTCTCTTCAGCTTGGAGGAGGTAACCACCTCATCTACTCCACCGTCACTGTCCACGTTATCTATAGCGGGGTTCTGCAGTCATACTTTCTGGCGCGCAACACAACAACATGAGCGAAGCGCTGACGGGCCACCTGATATCAAATGTCACGTAATGTCTCAGCGTCGTTGTCACGTGACTTTGCATCTATTAATTGGTGGATGAATTGTTCCCTACACCATAACCACTGGACATCCTCTCAGGCAAGCCCCCTGCTCTGGCTGCCAATCCCTCATCAGTCTTCACCAATGGCCTTGATCCCTTATAATACGTGGCCCTGTCCAAGGCAGCTTACTTTTCAATACTGCCAATATCTACGTGTTCTCCAATCTATAAAAGATCCCCCGTATAGCCTTAACAGACTGTAGGGTCAAGTGCCGTTAGCGAGCACCTATGAAGGTCGACAGGGCACACGAGGGCGTGGGCGACCAGCACCACGCCCGGCCGTCTTTGTCTCCCTAGTGGCAAGGTTTACACACCGCACTAGTTACTCATTTGAGGCTGAGTCGACCTAGGGGATGCCCAGGACCGGTTGAGATAATCGTCACTGGTGTTGGCGGTGAGCGGGATTCGAACTCGGGTCACAGGCAGGTTTGTAGCCCAGCGCGCTAACCACCGAGCCACCGCTCCCCACTGCGATCCATAACACACCGTGCCACCTTCGTTCGTAAATCACCGCCACCGTAACCTGCCGCACTATCCATCATCATATAAATCCGACGCTTGTCCATCGCCCACCAAACCCATCCATACTCCTCGCCCATCGCCTTCTCCGCCGTCGTGTTGCCGACCCCCGTGCGCAGGTGAGCTACTACTTCCCGATGAAGACGCTGTGGCGGTCGTTTTTCGCGGCGCTGGTGGCGGCGTTCGTACTGCGCGCCCTCAACCCGTTTGGGAGCAGCCACCTGGTGCTGTTCTACGTGCAGTACCGCCGGCCGTGGCACCTGCCCGAGCTGCTGCCCTTCGTGGCGCTCGGCGTGTTCGGGGGACTCTGGGGTGCCGCCTTCATCAAGTTCAACATTGCCTGGTGCCGCCGGCGCAAGTTCTCCCGCCTCGGGCGCTACCCGGTCCTTGAGGTGATGGTCACGGCGACGCGGTTGCCACTGTCGTTGACGGCTGTCGTCGTCATTATAACTTTTAGAAGCCTGGCGATGCCTCCAGTGTGGGAGGCGAAACGTCGCGAAGATAGATAGATAGATGTTTATTATTACAGCAGAAAAATATCCAGTGAGCTTGCAAGCTCTTTGCTGCGACACAACACACATGCGAATTGCTGAAAATAATTAAAATCTATACAAGATTCATATATAACCAAATTGCAAGCTCTTTTCGGGAGTCCCGTAAAGAGTTTGCAAGCTCACTGGGTATTTTTCTGC
>JAZEWU010000004.1:4607069-4621331 GCA_036362915.1 Geotria australis | reverse complement strand
AGTGCTGGCTGTTGTTAGCAAGCACCTATATGAAAACCGAGACGGCACACGAGGGGGGTGGGGTGGGTGGGTAGCCAACGCCCAGCCGTCTTTGTGGCCCCCCGTGTCGATGTTTGCACACCGCAAAGCAGGTACTCATTTAAGGTGCATTCCAGCTATGGGGACACCCAGGACCGGTGAAGAACGGAAATCTGACTCGGGTCGCCGAGGTTCGTAGCGTAGTGCGCCAACATTCTTTCAAATACCATTTATACCGCCTGGCACTGTTCGTTCAGTTTAGAAGGTAATTAGTTCGAAGAGAGAATGACTCAGAGGCGCCAGGAAACCGCAGAGGGGTGGGAGGGGAGGCAGCCAGGCCGTCCGCCGGCGCCAACCCGCTGCGTCCTATATATTATGACGTTGTAGGTCAATTCATTAATACTTCTCTTGTAGTTGTGGGAGGACACCGGAGAACCCGGAGGAAACCCACGCAGATCAGGGGGAGAACACACAAACTCCTCACAGAAAGGCGCCCAAGGCGGAAATCGGACCGCCTCGGGCAATACCTTCTTTCTGTGAGGGACAGATGTTACCACTGTTAGCGAGCACCTATAAAGGCCGGCACGACACACGAGCACCTATGATGGTCGACACGGCGCACGAAGGGGCGGGTGACCAACCCCACGTCCGGCCGCCTTTGTCTCCCTAGTGGCAATGTTTACGCACTGCACTAGGAACCCATTTGAGGCCGAGTCGACTTAGGGGAGACTCAGGACCGCTTCAGAAAATCGTCACTGGTGTTTGCCGTGAGCGGGATTCGAACTCGGGTCACCGGGTTTGTAGCCAAGCGTGCTAACCACTGAGCTACTGCTCCCCACTAATATGTGCACAATTAGGACAGCTGTCGAAGGCAAGCCAAAAACAAAACGGTTACATAAAGAGGTGGATTAAGAACAGGTTGCTGATCATGAAAAGTAACGGACCATTGTGTCTCATCAACATAATGTTCATCAGCGTCCACTACCTACTATTATGACGCGCGGTTCAGAAACGCTGGCATTAATAAAAAACACATGTGCAACAATAGATCAAGAGTGCCGGAATCAGCGTGAAGGGTCGCAAGCTTGGAATCACACAGATTGATACAAGTTTATAATTGCAGAAGGATATACCCAGTGAGCTTGCAAGCTCTGGATGCGGGATTCCTGCGACACAACAACCGCTTGAACTAACCAACGCACATAACATCTAAAATCATGAGGTGATACAACGAACTCAGCGCTGCTGCCTCACAGCAAGAAGTTGTGCGTGGCGTTTCATTCCCGGCTCGGGCGCATATCTGTGTGGACTTTGTGTGGTCTCTCCGTGTCCGCGTGGGTTTTCGCCGGGCACTCCGGTTTCCTTACACAGTCCAAACACATGCTGCCCAGGTTAAAAGGCCTGCTGGCTGTATTGCCTCCAGTGCCCATCGATGGACTGGCGTCCCATCCTAGGTATAGCCCTGCTTTGTGTCCTGTATCTGCCGAGATAGGCTCTGACCCCTGGCGACCCTGGACAGGATTAAGTGGGGACTGAATCATGATAAGAGAACGCGGGACTCGGATTATAGAGCAGAACGAAGGTTAATTACATCTTCATGAGTCTTAAGAATATCGTATGGTACTGTTGTACTTGAAACCGAATTCGAAGGAATATCCCAATAAACGTGCAACGTTGGGCCACCGACGTTGGTCTAACGGTTCCAACCACGTGCCAACGCTGTCTCAACGTTCAATGTGTATTGGGGATGTGCGTGTACCGGGTACAGAGGTGAAAATAAGCCGGTCTGGTCCGGTACGGCGGTACCGGTAAGAAAGTGGCCAAAGCATTTAGTACAATCTTGGTGAGAAAGGAGGTTGCGATTCGACCGTACCGTTAAGAGATTTACGTTACTCTCACCCCTGACCGAGTTTGTGAATGTACTGCTTGCTGGTGTGTGTTTCACAGTGGGTGCCCGTGCCCGTCCACAAAAGAGCCCAGTGATTGATCTGCCTTCAGACGTGTACGTTACGGAGGTCGGCAAGAAGATCGAGATCATGTGCAGGTGTGAACAAGTGCGCACATTTGCTACACACAGGTGCAACAGCAGTGGCGAGTAGTCGTTTACCGCTAAAGTTTAACGTTATTTTGTTTAACCATGTGAAAACCTAACAAACCAAGATGAGTCTAATTCGCAAGAGTTGCGACATTAGCCAGTAGACGGGGCAATAATTTGTTATGCACAGTATTTCACTTACAGTAATTAATTTGGTGTCACAGAACGCATACAACTTGAGTTTATTCCTGGTGTGCACAGGAATAATCCATATAAGGTCAAACAATCACCGCTGCTGTGGAGAGCATCAATGCTGAGACACTAGCTGCAGTTATGGGTTTCCTCCAGGTTGTCCGGTTCCCTCCCACAACTAATGAACGCTCATGAATTGATTTGTCCGATACTATTATAATATATAGGATGCAGCATCTGGCGGATTGGCACCGACTGACCTCGTGGCTGTAGTTTCGTGCAACGCCATGAGACCTCTGCATGATATATAGAAGTAAACATTGTTATTATCACTACTTTGTACTATTATTTTATTATTATTTTGACGCTTATGTGCAATGCTGTGTGTAAATGGTTATTTTTAGTTTTTGTTCGGTTACTCTGTTGCTTTGGTTTGCAAATGTGCGTGTTTGTCGTGTCAATGCAGGAATTCTGTAAAGAGCTTGCGCGCTCACCGGGGACTTTTTCTACCGCTATAACAAACATCTATCTATCACAACTGCAGGCGGGACTCGAACGCGGTAAACTAGAGACGTGACGGGCGTGTGTGGCGTGCAGTGGCCGCGGTGCCCTGGCCTGGTCGGGCCCTCTCGACCTGGGGCACAACGCGAGCTGGCACTCGGCCGAGTCGAGGCCACCGTCGTGCTCCCGTGGCTTCAAACGCTGCACGGCGCTGGTCATCCCATCCGCGACGGCCGAGGACACGGGCGCCTACACTTGCGTGCAGCGCGGGAGGGGAACTCGCAGAGACAGGACGGAGCGGGTGAATGTGTATGTAGCAGGTACGTTATCGCGACTTACCGCCTGGCTGCCTCCTCCGTCTCTCTGCGATTTCCTTGCGCCTCTGGGTCGTTCTCTCTTCGATTAAATACCTTCGACATTGAATGGACATGTGTGCGTTATACATTCTAATAGTAATTCTTATTAGTGATAATATTTATTGGCAATGTTGTTGATGGTGATGACATTGATGGTGGAGATATAGAGGGTGTTGTTGACATTGGTGGAGTGGCTGTGGATCACGTTGATGGGTGGGGGAGGATCGGGCTCGAATGTTGACGGCGGTGATGCTAACGACATCCATAATGAGGGTACTGTTGACGTCAGTGTCGAGGGTGCTGTTTGATAATGTTGACGGTGATGTTGAAGGTTGTTTTGATTAATGGTTCTCGTGTTGACATTAAGGGCGGCACTGAGGCGCGGTGAGTAGTGCTGCCGCCTCAGAGCAAGAAGGACCCGGGTTCGAATATCGGCTCGGGTGCCTTTCTGTGTGGAGTTTGCATGTTCTCCCCGTGTCCGCGTGGGTTTTCGCCGGGCACTCTGGTTTCCTGTCACAGTCCAAAGACATGCTGCTGCAGATGTTAATTGGCCTGCTGATTAACATGCCCCCGGTGCTCTGTGATGGACTGGCGTCCCTTCCAGGATATAGCCCTGCCTTGCGGTCTGTGACTGTTGGGATAGGCTCCGGCTCACCACAACCCTGTACAGGATTAAGCGGTTTCTGACAATGAATGAATGAATGTTGACATTAAAGCTGTCGATGATTTTCTCCATGTTCATGTAGATCCATTTCGGCCCGTGCTCCCTGAAAATATCACAATCGTGTACGTGCGCAAGGGCCAATCGGCGCTCATCCCGTGCCGTGCAACCCAACCCGACGCAGAGCTGACGCTTATGCAGGTGACGTGACGCGCGTACACACACGCACGCATGCACGCGTGCCCACGTGTTAAAACCAAGGGCCGGAGTACTACACAAACGCACGCATACGTACCAACATAATTGATCATTGTCAAGAGCCGCTTAATCCTCTACAGTGTTGTGGTGAGCCGAAGCCTATCCCGACAAACACAGGGCGCAAGGTAGGGCTATACCCATGATTGGATGCCAGTCCATCACAGGGCACCGGGGGAAATTTAGTCAGCAGGCCAATTAACCTATGCAACAAAATGTCTGTGGAGTGTGGGAGGAAACCGGAGTGCCCGGCGAAAACCCACGCAGACACGGAGAGAACATGCAAACTCCACACAGAAAGGCACTCGAGCCGGGATACGAAACTGGAACTTTTTTGCTGTGAAGCGGCAGCGCTACTCACCGCGCTACCATGCCGCCCATATATTGAATGTCGCCAGTTAAATTAAAACTCAACGTTGAATGTAAAAAATGTTTTTATTCTATTCATTGGTGACTTTGCTGAGACCTCTCAATGGGTCGCATTGTGTATGTCCAGTGCGTTTGCCAATAACGCCTGACAACCCGGCAGTATTTATTTAATACTGTTGGATGTTTAAACATTTTGATGCATTTGTTATTCTTTAATTATACTCCTCCTGTGTGTATATTTAAAATATAAATGCCATTGTCCAGGTCTAATAGCCACGAGAGGGCTTCAGGAAAGGCAGTTCGCGTCGTTTTTCGACAGCATTCGTTCGTTGAAGGAGCGCAGACCACAGTGGTTTACTACAAAGCTCATAGTTTCGGTTGCATGACCACAATCGCACTGTGCCCTGTTTATCATTTCTCTGGGAGGCCCATATGCTGATGCACTAAAACAGATTATTTTATTTGCATGGTCAGATATGGACAGCAGTCTTTAAAATGTACATCTATTGTCAACCCATAATGCTTCACAGCACCGTATGATGAGTTTTTATCGTATTTTTATTCACGCAAACATTCTCCAAGACACGGTCTCACGCCTATAACGCCTTCGCCTCCCGCTGATTTCCAAATCTCAACAGCTCTTTCCAAACAAGGAGCTCCCGGTCGACGGAACGAACGTGCGTCTGGACCGGGGTCGTGGGTTCACGGTCCTCTCGGGTTCCCCCTTCAAGTGTGTGGCAAAACGTGCAGGGCAGACCCATCTCTCAGCAATGGTGTTCGTCCATTTCATGGGTGCGTGCCACCATGTGCCACCATGATTGCCACCACATGCCACGTCGCTGTGTGTTCACATCACCCGTGCAGTCTCTAGTGGAGTCTGCAAAATTGTGGATTGTTGAATTGAATCGTAACCATTCATTGAACTAGTGTTGCAAATACATGGGATATATAAATCAAGGTATTCGTGTAGGTTTTCAACGCCCTGATGATTTTTCTCAAGAGCTGCTCTCTCGGTATAGCCGTGTCGAGCGTTCCTCCTCTCCTTCGCGACGTTTCATCTCTCACGTTGGAGGCATCATCATGCTAAATAATATCCAAACAAACGAGAGTGCAGAAAAGGAGCGTTAGTGTGATCGCCAGTCGCAAACAACTGTCTGCTTTGTCACCCTTCCATGAGCCATCACCTCTCCACCCACCCTTGAAGCAAATTGCACCTGATACAGGTTTCTAGAGTTCTCGAGATGTCACCCCCACCACTTGTTGACGAATGACCGCCGATGACGATGTTGTGTGGCGTGCAGGGGACATGCTCTCCATCGACATGTCGGTGGAACGGGGTGACGAGCGGGCTGTCGGTGAGAATCTGACCATCTTTTGTAATGTCACGACGGAGCCCAGCGTCAGGTTGCAGTTCAGCTGGGACTACCCTCCCGGTTCGGTACGAATACACACACACACGCACACGGGAAAACATCGCGAATTTACACTATTTACAAACCTTGCGCGCGCCAAAATTAGATAAAACCACAGCATCATCTCCCTCCTGGCGAAGTACTGTAGAGGCATGGGTGTAACAGCGCTTTCGTCAAGGCCTTGTGGTATACGCATGGCGCAGAATATCACTAGAGTACTGTCTAATTATTATTTGACTGGCCTTAACAGCGACCTACGGCCACCTAGGCCAGACCTGTGCTCACCGCTAGATGGCGATGTACGCCATCTATTCATTAATTCATTGTCAGAAATCGCATAATCCTGTACAGTGTACACGGTTGCGGTGAGCCAGAGCGTATCCCGGCAGACACAGGGTACCGGGGGCAAATTAGTTCGCAGGCCATCTAGTGGGCTGTCAAACCGTGAGCAGCCTGTCACCCAATGAGAGGCCAGGAATGTATCGGTGACCTGACCGCATGCCTGGCCCGATCTTATATAGATGGCGAGGGTGGGCAAAGCAAACGAGGCCTTTGCCCCTCTCCTGCTGCCAGCTATATGGTGTAAACCTTTAAAGAGTCTTGAAAACCGTTTGATTTCCATTATTTTCTTGTACGTGATGGCAATACGTTCGGGAGGTGAATGCCAATGTCGATGTGTGCTAGCCACGAGAGGCTTCAGGGGAAAGTTGGGGCCCTTGTGCAGCGCTTTGTGACCCTCGGGTGAAAGGCGCTCTATAAATGCTATTATTAGTTTGGCAACTGGGGTTTCCTATGTGGCCAATCGTTTGGGTTACGTGGCTACAGTTTCACCACGGCTTGAGCTTGCGTCGCCCCCCAATGCAGTACCGCCACTACACCGGCTGAGGGACGACACTGGTTAGGTAGGTTCCGTGATTTGAGTGCACGATAGGGGATCGCTCTCCCACGCGGTCAGCCGGCGCCACCGAGCCATACTATGCGTCCTATATATTATGATGGGATCGGTAAGCGAGAACAGGGGGAGAACACACAAACTCCTCCTCACAGAAAGGCATCCGAGGCGGGATTCGATCCACCTCGGGCAGAAGCTTCGAACCACCTCGGACGTTACCACCGCACGGGTACCCCTGCCTTCCGAGCGAGGGGGCGCAAGTGAGGGGCACGTTCAGGGAGAGTGAGCGCCATGACTGAGCAGCAATATTGAGAACTGTTGTTGGTTGTGCGAGGCAGGTGACCCGCGGGTTGACCGAGGCGAGGATGATCAACATGGACAGAGCTTTGCTGTTCGTGGGGAAGCTCACCCTGCACAGCGTGCGGCTGGAGGACGCGGGGGAGTACGTGTGCAGGGCGGACAGCGGCGACGAGGTCTTCAAGGAGAGCACGAAGGTGGTTGTGTACGGTGAGTGTGCACGTCAGTGTGGGAATGCGTGTATCATGCAGGCGCGTCGCAGCCGCGGGTGTTGCAGGAAAAAGTGGGGGGGGATGGAATCATGTTTCGGTGAAAGTGCGGGTGTCGCAACATATGATATGAGACTACCTCAGGAAAAAGTGGGGGGGGGTGGAATCATGTTTCTGTGAAAGTGCGGGTGTCGCAACACCCGCAACACCCGCGGCTGCGACGCGCCTGCGTGTATGGATGGAGGTTCGTGAAGGACGCTCCTGGGCAGTTGGAGCCAGTCGCCTTCCAACAATAATGGAGGGTGGAAGAGCGACGCTCACAACGGCGAACCGAGCGCCGGCGGATAAAAAACAGCAATTTGGCACGGTGGGGAGGGAGCACAGGTGGTGCTCCAGCCAGTTATCTCAGCCAATGGCACCTGGGTCTGTCCCGTGACCTGTCGGCTAGCCTCCGACACTCTGCGTGGCCTCAAGCTGCACCTGCCCTGGTACAGGGGCCTTGGTGACGTCCCCGACACTTCGTGACGGTTGTTGTTATGGATCGATGGGTGAGTGTATGTCGACTGAGCCTCATATGAGTACCTGGAGTGGTGTGTAAACATCGCCACTAGCGAAACAAAAGGCGGTCGGGCATGGTGCTAGCCACCCACCCTCTCGTGTGCTGTGCGGGCCTTTATTGTTGCTCGCTATAACAGCACTTGACCCTACAGTCTATTAAGGCTATACGGGGGATATTTGTCTGTGTTGTCTTTGTTAATGAGAATGTGTGTGAGTGACGCTGTGAAGAGCTCTTTATTTTCAAGATATGTTTAATGGCATGGTTATTGAGCACAGGTCAAAAGGCTTTGACACGAACAATCAAACCAGGCTTCTGTGATGCCTCCTCAGCCAGATAAGTAACATCCGTTCAGTGACAGCTCAGATGAGAACGAGACGATGGGAAGTGTTTAAATTTGTTGAGTGACATATGGTGACAGGTGCATTTAGCTCTCATTCTTGCCATTGCTGTCCGTCCACCCAACTGTTCTCGGCCGACTCCTGACTCCTCGTCAGTCTTCTTTGCGATTCTTCGAAGCACGATGGTCAGCTTCTGGACATCGTTGTCTTTCAGCTCGGCTTCGAAGTGTTTGGTAGAATTCGCAGGTAATACCAAGTATTACTTGACAGGGATCGCGACGTGAACGCTTCTACCTTGACCCCCTCCTCGTCAGTGAGCCTGTGTTACTCCAGCGCCGCTGTTCAGAGCAATTCTCATACATCGAACCGTGAAAACCTACCCCGATACAGGGCCAGCGTTTGTCCGTGACCCTCCTGTGTTGTGTCGCAGGAATCCTGTAAAGAGCTTGCAAGCTCACTGGGTATATTTCTGCTGTAATAATAAACATCTATCCATCTATCCTGTGATGAAGTCTGAGCGTGTGCGTTGCTGTCCGTCACTGCAGAAGCGCCGTTCCTGAACGTGTCGTACAAGGGAAGTCGACACGTGGAGACCCAGCTGGGAAAGAACAGCCCCCGCATGTCCATCCACGTGCGAGCCTACCCTCCTCGCGTGCGCATCGCCTGGTGAGAAGCACACACACAAACCCGCGGGAATGCACTCATGCAAAGACAAAGATCCCCCATGTAGTGTTAACACACTGTACAGTCAAGTGCGTTTAGCAAGTAACTGTAAACGCCAGCACGCCACACGAGGAGCGTCGGTGGCCAGGCCCACACTGGCTGCCACTGTTTCCCTGTTGGCGATGTTTACACGTCGCACAAGGGAGTACTTATTTAAGGCTGAGTCGACCTAAGGGAGACCCAGGACCGGTTCAGAAAATCGTCACTGGTGCTGGTGGCCGTGAGCGGGAATCGAACTCGGGTTGCGAGGTTCGTAACGCAGCGTGCTAACGGCTGCACTACCACACTCACGCACCCACGCACACACCGTTTGAACCAGTAGCCGGACCATAGCAGTCATTGGTTGAACACCCGTTATGGTAGATCAGCAATTTAAGGTTTTGTGCCTGTGGATCCCCTTACAAGCGTGGGTTTTTTTTTCTTTCCACCACACATCAAAACAATATCTTCCAAACGGAATTGGCCGAACATCCCCAGTTTTGGGTATTGCTGATAAATTGTCTTGGGACTCTAGAGTAGCTCTCCAGGATGAAGAAAATAAATAAATGATATTGTTATTGTAACGAAAAAAATCAGCAGACGTCTTGTTTCCACAAAAAATAACATCGTGCTCAACTAAGGTTATCCATTGTCATTTGCTTAGGCAAACAAACTGGGACACCTTTGACCTTCTGCGTCACAGTGCTGAGTTACCAGAACATACCGTCGCGAGCACTGCACCTCCACGACAGGGCCCTGGTGGAGAAGCAATGTAACCTTGTTTTGGGTAATGGTCGTAACAAAATAAATAAACCCACATCTGTCTGTCTGTGGTCTTGAAAATAGCTTGACAGGGCCATTTCATAAACCCAAAAACTTGACAACAGCTTGTCTAACGAGCGTGCGTTTCTATACAGGCATACCCCTTATAGCGCTGCTTCTTACAATGCTGTTCCATTATAACGCTGGTTGTGCTGGAGGAAAATCTCCGCGCGAAAACGGGCTGCGCACAGATCCCTCTCTGAGCCGCGTACTCACGGTGCAGATTATTTGAACAACGGTTTTAATTTTTTGGTGTATATTTGTAATTCACACATGGCTGCCACTGCGACCCTCACCAGGACAAGCGGTTTAGAAAATGGATGGATGGACATTGCAATAGTGACCATGTTAGAATGGCCCGCGACAGAGCTGTTTTCTAAAGCGCTCGGCTTACACCGGAAATGCATCCCCAGCCCTACACGAGACATATGACCGTACTGTACCGCAATTGGGACGGCGCAACGCGACTGTCATGTTCCTGCAGGCAGTGGGACGGCGTGGCGAACTCGCCCTTCGTGCGTGCGAACCTGGGACCCGGCAACCTCTCGCTCGCGATGGCCTCGGTCACGGAGACCGATAGCGGCAACTACACGGTGACGGTGACGGCGCCGAAAAGTGGCCTGAGAGAGACCCTCTCCTTCAGCCTCTTTGTCAATGGTGAGTGAGCGAGCGTGCGCGGCATGGCTTGCCGCGGGTAGCTCAGGTAAAAACCTCCTTCATCGTCCTCACTTTCACCGGCAGTGATACTTTCAGTTAAAGCGGGTAAAAACGTGGTGAGATTAAATGTCTCATTTTTCAGGGTCATACAAGTCACACAGTACGCATCTAGATAACGGTTGTCTTTAGATTTTATATAAATCCTAATTGGCAGTTGAAAAACAACATTGGTCAAAAGAAGATCATACGAGGTAAGAATCCCTCCCCCCGCCAAAAAAATCATAGGAAACTCTTAATTGTGAATGTCACGTCAGGTAACTGATAACAATTCTACAATCAAGTAGTGCAGTGGTTAGTGCACTGCACTACAACTTCAACCGCATTACTTTTTCTCCCGACCACAGCTAACATCAGCCAAAAAGTGGTTTCTGAACCGGTTTTGGGTCTCCCTTTCGTTAACCTCAGACGAACACCCAGTGCGGTGGGAAATACAAGTGACGGTGTATGCCTACCGCTTCACGCGCTCACTGACGGTGCTTGCCCTAACCACCATCGGGCAACCTAGGCAATTGCAAGCGCCTCCCCCCTTACAGGGAGTTGCCTTAAGGCCTGCCGTTTGGCCAAGCGACGTTCATGTTAGTGCTTTATAATCAGTGTCGGAGGGGGCCTTATTATTGAAATGTGTCTTAGGCCGTAGAATCAGTTAAGACCGGTCGTGCTAGCAGCAACGTGTTAACATCTCGCCGGGGGGGATGTTTGTGTTTGCAGTGCCTCCCATGATACAGGAGAAGACGGTGTCCCAGCGCTCACGCCACGTGTACGCCTTGGGGCACATGCACTCGCTCGTGTGCACCGTGTACGCCATCCCGGCGCCGGACATCACCTGGTCGTGGCAGCCCTGCCAGCCGGCGAAGCAGTGCGTGGACACACACAAAGACAAAGATCCCCGTGTAGCCTTAACAGACTGTAGGGGCGAGTGCCGTTAGCGAGCACCTATGAAGATCGACACGAAACACGAGGGGGTGGGTGACCAGCACCACGCCCGGCCGTCTTTGTCTCCCTCGTGGCAACGTTTACACTCACTTGAGGCTGAGTAGACCTAGGGGAGCCCCAGGACCGGTTCAGAAAACCGTCACTGGTGTTGGCCATGAGCGGGATTCGAACTCGGGTCGCCAGATTTGTAGCACAGCGCGCAAACCACTGGGCCACCGTTCCCTCTCCTTCACTCGCAAACCTACGCACGCTCACTGCAACCTTTTCTTATTTGCGCCTGTGACTACACACACGCGCGCACGTGTTTGTTATGCGCATCATAACGTCAAACAGAAATCGTCGTGGTAATGAGCCGGCGCGCGCCAAAACGAGCGACCCTGCCCGTGGCCCTTCTTCTCACGTCCCCCTCCGTCTGTCTCGTTAACCGGACACATGCCCACGCGCGCCTCCTTCCCTCGCTCACCCCCGTGCACTCCGCTCCCACAACGGCGCAATTTTCCCCGTCGCTAGGGTCATCTCCAGCAGGGGTCGACGCTCGTAGCGCGATGTCTGCAGCCAAACATTCAGTCAATCAACGTCCCTTATTTAACTGGATGAGGACCCCCCCGTGCAAATTGCAGTGTCGTGCAAAGCAGGTGGCAGGATGAGACGGATTTATTTTGGTTTATAAATAACCGGGTTGGGATTTTTGCTCGCAAAAACACAAACACGATGTTCGACCCCGTGGTCTTGGAAGTCACAGATGTAGCGTCTGAGAATTGCTAAGAACTGCTCTTTTGGGATAGCAGTGCCATACTAACCAGGCTCAACCCTCTTATATTCTAGGCTCTGATGAGATGGAGCGCATTGAGGGCGATTTCTGTTACAGGCTTGTTTTCATGTTGGACCGTGCCTGCACATGGGACGTACAATATGTTTGTGTCTCTCTGAGATCTGAAGGTGTCCTTGACTCCGCGGGGGACGGAACAGTGTCTCTAACTCCTTGAACATTCACGTCTCTGGTATATATTGGATGAAAAGTACAGTTGCCACCTCAGAGGTACAAAAAACCGGGACATATTGTGGGGTAAGAGAGAGCAAAGTACTGTACGTGTAACTGGGAAGAAACAAACGCAGACTTTGAATGTCTAGGTCCCTGAAAATGTAGTTTTCCAATAACAGCAGCCTGAAAAAGGAGGACTATCCTGGGGGAAAAAAACCCAGTACAGATGGCAACTGGCTACGCTAATGCGTCTGTCCCTTTTGAGTTGGCTCAGGGTGCCTCTCTTGTTTGCAGGCCGCACGTGTGCCGCACCAATGGGGCGGCTTGGCAGAGCGTCACCCTGTCCAAGGAGGTGGCCCCGGCCCCGTCCCACAACCTCGTGGCCAGGGTCACGACGAGCACCATCTTCCTGCAGGGCACGAACAAGGTATGATGCGGAAAAAATCTTGGAAGAGGGAGAGGAAGGGTGGAGAAGGAGCCAGAGAGGCAAACAGGGGAGTGAAAGTGAGGGCAGGGGAGAGTGATTAAGTGAGGGAGAAAGAGAGAAGGAGGGACAGCGAGGTCATAGGCAATGTGAGCAGAGGGGAAAAAGAGAAGTCGAAGCGAGACAGGAGAGGAAGTATTGGTAGACATTTTAAAACTAGCACGCAGGTACCACCCGGTCTCCCAGCTCTACGGAGCAGTTGTGCGATGGTTGTTTCGTTGACGTAAAGTTCACATTCCCATAACGGAGCCATGCTTTCCGTAGGACAGTGACCGTATTTACAGAAATTAGTTCACGTTTGGAAGACGCTTAGCAAGTGGGAGACAGGGAAAACATGCAAATTGGAGCTTTAGAGTGGAACAAATATATAGGATGTCTAGCAAATGTTTGTGCCTATTAACCACATGGCTGCCTTCCTCCTCCCCACCGCTCTGCGGTTTCCTCGCGCCCTTGAGTCGTTCTCTCTCTTCGACATTGAACGAACATTCGCGCGTTTTAAATTGTAATTATTACTATTACTTTTGTCTATCGTCTGATTGCAAGATCCCTCTCCATTGTTCACGAAGGGGCGCGGCAATCGTATTTGTCCAGAGTTGGGCAACTACAATTTTAACCGATAGAAAGCGGTTCACCAACTATTGCCAGTGATAATTGTTGGCAAACGACTGTCCCCGACGTTTTCCCGGTGTACCGTGTTCTTTATGACACAATGGCATTCGCCCGTTCACCTGATCAGCCTGGTCTGCGGGTCCCACGTGGTTGCAGACGGTGAGTGAACTTCTCATCTCTGAAGCCCTGGTGTCCGGTCGGTACCGCTGTGAGGCTCACAACAAGGCCGGGAAAGACACCCACGTTACAGACTTCTTCGTTACAGGTGAGCAATGGTCTAGCTCTCCCCTCGTCCTCACTCTTTCCTCCAGTTTGCCGTCCCATCCTGATTATTGCCCTGCTTTGTGCCCTTTGTCTGCCGTGATAGGCTTCGGCTCACCGCGACCCTGTACAGGATTAAGCGATTTCTGACAATGATGATGAGATGATGATAAATGAATGAATGGGCAGCTGCCCGATTTTAGATTTAGGATTGCAGCAGTACTGCATTGTTTTTTGTCATGGAAATTATGACTTATGCGGCCACCTCTGACCTAGTGAAGTCAGGGATATTGACGATGATGTCTGCACGTGCGTCTGCTTCTCATCCCTCTCAGACATCTCTGAGGGCTTCTCAGCGGGACCTCGTGAGCGCACGGTGGATGAAGGAGATACCATCACTCTGCGCTGCTCTGCCAGTCGATTTGCCTTCCTCACTCCATCGTGGAGGAAAAAAGGCCTTCACACCCGTCAAAAGAGTGCTACCGTCACCCCGAAATCTTCCCCTAAATCTAAGTCGTCTTCGTCATCACAATCACGGCCATCGGCAGCACTGAAACGTTCAAAATCGAAATCGTCAAAATCGGCCCCGCCAGCGACACCGTCAAAAACTTCAAAATCAAAGCCTTCGCGGCGGGCGTCGTCGAGACCCAAATCGGCA
>JAZEWU010000004.1:4580582-4607044 GCA_036362915.1 Geotria australis | reverse complement strand
CGGAAAAGGTCGCGGCCAAAGGCAGGAACTCGCGCACGAGCCTTGCACAGGCCTCGCCCGCTGCGGCGGAGAGGCCGGCAGAGGGGCCAGCGGTAGGTGGAGGCGCGCGCAGGAGCTCTAAGCTTCTTTTTTTACGCGAGGCCGAGACCGCGGCGGCTGTCATCGATGACCACGCCGCCCCTGTGCGGCGGCGGCGGCGGCGGCGCAGCAGCAGCAGGGCCGTAGGTCCGGTGCGGGGGTTGACGGACGGTGGAGACGCCAACCAGACCGGAGCCAACGGTCACCGACCGTTGGAAGGCGGCGCCGTCTCTTCGACCGTCGTCGGCTGTAGGAGCAAGAGGAGCAGCAGGGGCAGTGCCAGAGGCAGCGCTCGTAGCAGCAGCAGAAGCAGCAGCAGAGACAGTTCCCGTGGAAGGAGCAGCAGTAGAGACAGTTTCCGTGAAAGGAGCAGCAGTAGAGGCAGGAACAAGAGGAGCGCAAGCAACGGCAGTGGCAGGAGCGCTGTGAAATTTGAAGCTGGTGATCGTCACGATGGTCGTGGAGGTGATGGCGGCGGTGAAGGTGAGGAGGTTGATCGCAGAGATGAGGAGCTCTTCGAGGGAACAAAGGCCGAACGTGCAGGCTTCTCGCAGGGAAATTTTCTCAGGCCGAGGCAGAGGGGAAGACAGCACGCGAACCGTGACAGATATGGTAACAATTCCAATAGAGTAAACACGTTTCGTCCCATTGAAGTTGCAACGACTGAAATTATGGAAGTGGTTCAAAGGGGTGAAAAACACTTGAGTAGCGTTTCTGTCGCTGGCGGTGAATATTCTGCATGGCTGGGAAAGCGTCGGAGACGGGAGGCTGTGGACGGCAGCAGCAGTGTTGAGCGTGGGCGCGTGTCGTTCGAAAGTGACGTCGCTTCGCAGGGGACGAACAGACATCCGAGTTCCTCGGACTCCAATGTCTCCGGCGGTCAAGCTGACGTGACCGTTGGTGACACTGATGATGACGATGATGCTGCAATCAGAGAGGATGATGATAGAGATGTGAGCGAAGTTGACGGTGATAATGACGACTTTGGCAACAGTCACTGGCAACAGGAGGGGAACGCGGACTCACGGCAACACCTTCGAGAAAACGATGGACTTGCCGACGATCTTCGACAGAAGCCTTTACATCGCCGCGATTCGGAAACGGGACCGGCAAGCCAATTTTTTTTAGACGATTTGCAAGACGGCGGAGACAGTGATGGAGGTGACGTTGACGACGACTATGATGGTGGTGGCGATGACGATGGCGGCGATGACGGTGATGGAGTCGACAACAGAGATAACGACGAGGAAGATGACGATGGTGAACTAGAAGCAGCAGCAGACGATGATGACGCACTCGAAGAAGCAAACAAGGATAAAGGATTTCCTAAAGACATCGGGATCCAGATGGAGCCCGAGTTTTGGAACGAGACGGTGGTTCGGCACCTGGTGCTGGTGAACGTGACGCGCGTGCACGCGGGCGTGTACGTGTGTGCGGCTCGCGCGCAGGGCGGCGCCGCGCGCACCGTGGGCGCTGAGGTGGCGCTGAACGTCATGGGTGGGTGGCGCGCGCGGGAGAGAGCCCAATCGCCGAGCCGCACGCATTCTGGCGCCCGCGACGCACGTGTCGGATCGTTGCGAGACGATCGGCTTTTGCTCGAGTGAGGCGAATTCTCTCAGATGAGACGGCGGCGTCACGTTGACGATGATGTGACCCGCAAAAATGCGTTCGAAGGAGATTTGAAGAAGCGATGTAGAGTGGAATGTGAAAATCTGATGGGGATTGCTCTCAAGAGCTGTTCGTTCGGGTTAGCCGTGTTGAGCGAGGAGGAGCACTCGACACGGCTGTCCTGGAAGAACAGCTCTTGAGATCAATTCTCATACGTTGAGCCGTGAAACCATTCGTAAAAAATTAGATGATAAAAAGGAGACAAAGACAATGTGTATGGTTTAATCAAATTGCAATCCCAAGTCATGACAATTTATTGCATTCATTGACTAATAGCTTCAGCATATTAGTCCCTCTTAATAAGCAGGTTCGCGAGCCGTACAGCTTCTGTTGCTCTTACAATTGTCCGTATTCACAGTCACTGATAAACCCGTACTTTATTGCTTTGTGTATTCTGTAGGAAATTACAACAATGTTTTAAAACAGAAACCATTCCTAAATTAAGTCGAGACATTTTAACGAATCATGAGACGTGGGAGGGCGTAGGTGGGGTGGTCAATTGCCACACGCTCAGTAGTAATAATGCTGCCACTGCAATGTCCTAAGTGCTTTGTGATGTCCCAAAATCCCACGGGCCGTAGAATCACAAGAAAAAAACCGCTCTTACGCATTATGGTGTAAATACAGGTGTTCAACAAATTATACAACAAATAGACACCAATTAGAAGGCATTGTGTCTGCGTGACCACACATACCTTCCGGTAAAAAAAAAACGCAAACAATTATTTGGTTGTGCTTTTCACCACCTATATTTACACTGAATATCTTGATACTGGCGAAAGTGTCCCATAGCTGAAATTTTGGTTATTTATGAATCTTGTATATATTTTAATTATTGTCAGCAACTCGCATGTTTATTGTGTCGGAGAAGTCCCGTAAAGAGCTTGCAAGCTCACAGGGTACTTTTCTGCTGTAATACTAAACAGCTATCTATCTATAGAATCCCCACATCCCGTCACGGCAACGGATGTGTAACAAGCTGAGAGCTGAGTTGCGCTGACCAATGCCTCTCTCCCCATGGCCCCGACAGCGGCGTCGGCGCCCATGGTCCTGGCGAACCTGTCGGACGTGCTGGTGAGCGCCAGCAACGGGACGCTGCGTCTGCACTGCCAAGTGGTCGGCGTCCCTTCGCCCCGCGTCACCTGGTATCGGAACGGACGGTTGACCCCCCACAACTCGGGTAAATACAGCCGTCCCACACTGCCGCGACTTTCTCGCTGTTATTGTCAATCTCACCGTTGTGTCTTTTCTTTGGCCTAAAGTAAGCGGGTTCAAAGCTACGGGTTAGTTTGAGTCGGCTCACTTGAGCAAAGTTCCTGCCGTGCTCAGGATTGCCATGAGCCGAGCCTGAGCCCATTCACTCGTGTCTCTTTGGAAGCGACTGAGTTGCTCAAGTCCCCTGAGCTGAGAGTCTGAGCTTAGAGGCCCAGTCAAAGCTGAGCTGCTATTAAGAATACGGCCCGATATGGGGACACCAATGGGTTCTGGGAACACGGCCCGTACGGGGACGCTGATCCACAGTCTGCTCCGTTTGCTCTAATAATAATAATATTACATTTATAACGCGCGCATATTGCAGGAGTTCTGCTATTGGACCAGAACCGAACGCTGGAGGTGCAGAGGGTGACGAGCGAGGACGAGGGGGAGTACACGTGCGTGGCGGAGAACGCGCACGGCCGGGCGCTCACCAGCGCCTACGTGCGCGTGCAAGGTGGGTAGGGGGCCGGGGGAGTTGGGGGCATTGGGCACGCGCGTCCATGCGACGATCGTCGGTAGCCCTCGCGTCGCGGCGACTCGGAGGCGCGAGGAATCCGCAGAGAGGCAAAGTCAGCCACACGGTTTAGCTGTTGATAACATTTGCCAGACGCTGCGTGCTTTTTATTACGATGTTATCGGGAAATTCATGAGTAGGTTTTATTTTTTTTACAATAGTTGTTGATTCGTTATTTATTAATTCGTTGAGTGAGGTGCACGTCTCACGTCACCGAGTTGTTTCCGTGTGTTGCGCGCAGAGGGGATGGAGCTGTCACTGCAGCTCGTGGTGCTGGTTTGTGCCGGGGTGGTGGCCACGGTGTTCTGGGTGCTCCTCACAGTCTTCATACGAAGAATGAGAAGGGTGCGCCGCATGTGATACACTCACGGGAAGGAATGATCCCCACCGCCCACCCCTCTCCCACGTAGCGATGTACCGGGTGATACAGTCAACATTACACGCATTGAATTGTGCGCATTACAGTCTATTATTTTGGATTACTTCGTTGTACGTCCAGTTCTTTGATTCCAATAACCTGCCTTTAGTCAATGATGTGGCAGTGGGTGATGGTACTGATGATGTGGCCATGGGTGATGGTACTGATGCCGGTGACGTTACAGGCCCGTGGTGCGGACATGAAGGCCGGGTATCTGTCCATCATCATGGATCCTGGGGAGATGTCGCTGGGGAAGCAGAGCGAGCGCCTCACTTACGACGGCAGCAAGTGGGAGTTCCCGAGGGACCGCCTCAAGATGGGTGGGTGGCACAGGGATCGCTGTCTCTCGCTCCACCACGCGCTCAGGCCTCTCTCTGTCACGGCCATTGTAATGGTCATGGCAACACCTTCGAACTACTGGGTTTGAATCCAGTACCCACGTTCACGATGAAGCAAAGTTCACAATTGTAGCATGTTAAAGGCATCAGCTCGGCCACTGATGACTGTAAATTGTTTGTATTGTATATGTATTCGTGCGTTTATGTTAGAAATTGAAGAAATCCATTGCAATCAAATCAGATCGCAATTTCGACAATAACTAGGTAGTTTACGCGATTCCATCCGCATCAGCATAGGGGTGGACCTGGTACCGCTCAGATATAATGTGCCACTTACGTTCATGGGTGCACATGTAACCCAGCATGCTGGGATACTAGAGTGCTGCGCTAATGGCATGTGTGCCTCGCATGTATGTGTGTGCTGTGCGTGTACATGTGTTATGAACGGCAGGAAAGACACTGGGACACGGAGCTTTTGGTCGAGTTGTCGAAGCCTCTGCGTTTGGGATCGACAAGTCCTCCACCTGCACGACTGTTGCTGTCAAGATGCTGAAAGGTCAGCAGGGTCACGATTACAGAGACCATGCTCCTTGTATAAAAATAGCAATCCGCATGTCGATCAACTGAAAACCATCCCTGGCTGCTGACTTAAAAAAAACAAAGAAATTGGTTTATTTTGCCTGAAGATGCCTCATGGTTCCTCTAAAGCAGGAGGCCAAATGTCGTGAATGAGAGAGGAGGAACGCCACAAAATATCCTTAAAGAGCAGCTCTTACGAGCAGTTCTCATGCTCTATAAATGCTACTATTATTATTATTATCGAGCCGTGAAAACCTACATCAATAGACAGCTCTTTAATAAAAAAAAGAGTAATACATTGTAGAGCCTCTGAATATATCAAATGTCTAAAGTTTTGCTGTGTGCGGCCACTGGTGCGTGCGCAGGCGGAGCGACCGCAAGTGAACACAAGGCCCTGATGACGGAACTCAAGATCCTCATCCACATCGGACACCACCTCAACGTGGTCAACCTGCTGGGAGCGTGCACCCATCCAGGAGGTGCCTCCAACATAGCTCAGTCCCAACGCGGCTCGCCGATCGCTCTGCACGGGCGGGCTGGGAACCGTAATCATATGTACATATAGCATCAGCAGCACACACTGGAGGGATTATATCCTTCGGCTGGTCTGGGAACGCCTGGGTATCCCCCAGGAAGAGCTGGAATCTGTTGCTGAGGAAAGGGATGTCTGGTCCACTCTCCTTGGACTGCTGCCACCGCGACCCTCACCAGGATAAGCGGTTTAGAAAATGACTATGATTTCAATCGTGCTTTATAATAGTGGTTCGGGTTTGGCGTGGGTTTCATGTCTATTGCTTTTGCTGTTGCATTTGTTAGATTGCATGTTCCCACCACTCTACAATGTCCTCTTAACTGCCATCCCTGGTGACGGTCTGGGGCTCTGTTCACTGAGTCTATATGTAACTCCATAGCTCTCTTTGTAATTCTATGGCTGTCTATGTCCTCTATGGATGACGAGGCAAATGGAATTTCCAGTAACTGCCGCCGCTGGTCTTGGGCTGTGGTCAACCTTGTAACAGCGATGCTTAGCTCAATGGGCCACACTAATTGAAATATAATCTGAATAGCAAGGTGCATTTCCAAAAAAATAAGTATAGCAATAAGTTTAGCGGTAGAGGTATGCTAATATATGTGGGAGATGCTTGATAGAAAAAAATATTATTATTGCCCTCAAGCGGTGGTCTTTCGCTATAATCATGTCGAGCCTTCCTCCTCTCTCCTTCGCGACGTTTTACCTCCCACGTTGGTAAAAGGAGTAATGGTGTAAATGGCTAATAATGTTAAATAATGAAATAATGCAGAAATCGGCTGTGGTTGGTGAACGAGTTGCTTATTTAGCTTTTTCTGTGTCCATGGTTATACATGTGAGATGACAATGGTGTTGGTGTTTACAGGCCCTCTCATGGTGATCGTCGAGTACTGCCGCCATGGAAACCTGTCCGAATACTTGCGTGGCAGAAGGGACTCGTTCCAGGTGGTGAGAACACTCACAACCGTCGGCATCACTATCGTTACCACACGACTCATCACCACCATCGTCAACACCGCACTTGCAGAGATCATCACTGTTAATCGCTAACATCGCATCAAATGTCTGCATTCTAATCAGCTGTATCATGATGACATAGTAAACATTCGACATCATAATCACCATTGACATCGATGAAAATTTTGATTCACTGGCCCAAAATTACAGCCTTAAATGCTATTCTAATCACTAATCTTTGTATAACGTAGAGCACAGATGTCAGTAAATCGTGTGATGTAATTACACAATTATATGCAACCTCCCCAATTTTACACGTGTGTGCAGCAGAAAGCCAGAACAGTCCCTCGCTGATATAATATTAATATTTAAGTTGTTTATACTTGGACAAAAACACATGCATCATGTGCACGTTAACATTCACCTCCCTGCGATTCTTTGAATTGTGACGATTCACAGTCAAAATATATTTCAATATTTAAAATAAAATGTTTTGTTCTCATATTCATTGTTTATCATTTTTGTCTTATTTGTGGTTTCGTTTACCAACTAAAAACGACGACCTCTGGAAAACCCGTTTCTCCCTACTGGCGCAGAGCGACACGGGCCCCAAACGCGCAAAACACGGCAAGCGCAATGCCGGGGAGAGGTCCGACTGGGAATCCCGCACCGTGCTCCACGACAAAGCGGCACGCCCCGACCCGGCGCACGATCGCCGCCACGACAAGAACGCCTGCTCCATCATCTGCGAAGAGTCGGGGGGCTACGTGGATCTGCCCCTCGCCTCCGTCGCCACGGACCGCGACGAGGGCGCGCGCCCGTCCGCTCCCGAGCCGGGCGGCGTGGAGGCCTGGTCGCGGCTGCGCACCCGTCGCGGGTCCTCGTCGGAGGATTCGGAGCAGGCGGAGTGGAGAGGCGAGGGGTTTTCTTCCCGCGGTCGCGTCGCCGCGACGCCGGACGCGGGGCGCGGCGCGGGGAAGCGCGAGCGAGGCCCCGAGCCGCGGAGCTCGCCGGCGCCTTGCGGGCGCCCCGCGGGCAACGGCGAGAAGACGCGGCTGCACAGCGTCGCCAGCTCGGCCAGCTCGGCCAGCTCCGGCTTTGTGGAGGAGAAGAGCCTGAGCGACGTGGATGAGGAAGCCGAAGGTGACCGTGTGTGGGGTGGTGGGTAAGGGTTGCCACCTGGGAGGCGCTCGAAAAAGCGGAACCGATCGTGCTGGGGGGGGCAAACAGAATAAGACAGAGAGAGAGGATTCTACGTGTAACTGCGGAAAAAACCGGTGTGGCATGACCTGGTCTGTGAGAATCTGTTGATTTCACAGAACAGCTGCCTCAGAAAGGAGTACGATTCTGGGAGAGACAGGACAGTTGGCAATGCTAGTGGTGGGAGATGTGGGATTTAAAAAAAGGCATGGGGTAGAACTAGACCCAACAGTCTGTTAAGGCTATACGGGGGATCTTTGTCTTTGTTATCTCACGTTGGGGGTCAAGGTAGAAGCGTTCACGTCGCGATCCCTGTCAGGTAATACCTGGTATTGCCTGCAAATTCTACTAAACACTTCGAGGCCGAGCTGAAAGACAACGATGTCCAGAGGCTGATCATCGTGCTTCGAAGAATCGCAAAGAAGAAGATCTCACGTTCCTAAGTCTCTTCATAGAACGACTAGCGATGGTTTACCAGAACTTGGCCTTCTTTCTACCGATTTGGCACAGGTGGAATTTTAGGCTGTTGCCACACGTTATCCCACTGTTGTGAAAGATGCCAAATGATCTCCAGCATCTTTGTTGCAGTGGAGGGCACACTCGGATTAATGACATCCGTGCGATATTAACAGATGGCTATAATGGAGAATTGGACCCTCGGCTTAGTGATACGTGGCTAAGTGATGAGCACGCTTAATGTCCATAAGTGCCCGGGTAACTCTCACAGCAGCCATGTGTGTGTTTCTAGACTCGGACGATGAGCAGGTGCGGCCACTGACAATAGAGGACCTCCTGGCGTACACATTCCAGGTGGCTCGAGGGATGGAGTTCCTGACATCGCGGAAGGTAAATGGAACTCTGGTTGTCGGTGCCGGTTATTGTGGTGCTATTGGACAGGGATTGAATAGTTTCTTGTGTCCTGAACGCTTATCTGAGTGACATTTACTTTTGCGACACTGACCTTGAAACCCAATATAGCAAAAGCCAGTCTCGAGGTACTGATTCTGGAACTCGTACATCCAGGTTACAAGACACAGATATTCAACAGCAGTCTCCTGAAACACTGTCTCAGAGACAGTGTCTGGTAGAGACACTGGTCTGGTAGAGACAGTTGTTCAGATGAAAAGAGTGAACATAGTCATCTGGAGTTGAGTCTTGGAGTCTAAACTCAAGATACTCCTGCTAAAATACCCACAAAACGTGTGACTGAGAGGTGGCCAGGTGGCTCCGTTCCGAGTGGACACGTTCACAGGTCTTGTCACGATGGTGCTAACACAACTGAATATGCTTGGAAGAGAGGGAAATAAAGACATCGAATAAGGTCACGGATTGTGTGCTCAGTGCATCCACAGGGACCTGGCGGCCCGGAACGTTCTGCTAGCCGACAATGGCGTGGTGAAGATCTGTGACTTCGGCCTCGCGAGGGACGTGTGCAAGGATCCCGACTACGTCCGCAAAGGAGACGTACGGCCCGACTTTGTATTATTTTTTCTGTGTTCTTTTTTCATTTTGTTTATTATTTTCATCCTCTTTTATTATACAGGCGCTTCTGAAACATTTCTGAAACGCCTGATGATGACTTCAACGCGGGAGGCGAAACATCGCGAAGGAGAGAAAAAGAACACTCGACACGGCTATCCCGAAAGAACAGCTCTTCAGAGCAATTCTTTTTGTTATCCATAGTGTAGCTCTTTTTATGAGTTTAGGTCATGACGGGTGCTGTGCACCCGTCGATATGTTGGATAAAACAACTGAACATACAGCACTTACCTTTAAAGATGTTTTCCACGTTACGCTGGTAATTACATCCAGCGACTTTTTAAAAAATGTTTGAAGGTTGTGGCTGGCTGTGTTTGGCGTAATGAATGTGGCAGGCTGTTCCAAGTTGTGGGTGCCGCGACCGAGAATCGGCGTTGTGCGAAGGTTGTGCGTGAGCGCGGTGTGTGAAGTAGTTCTGTGATGTAATATTTCTGGACTTTTCTTTAACGCAAGGTGGTGCACTGCTGGCTGTGGGAGTTCTCAATGGAAGTGTAGTAGTCTCGCGACATCTTGCTGATAATGCAATCAGAATATAACTTGGGGACAAAAAGAAATATCCCACTGGAGGACTCTTATGAAACAGTCATGCGGCTTACTGAATAAGTAAACAACGAAATAAAAATGAAACTGTTGAAATATACAGTGTACAAATGCAGCGACATCCACAGACCTAGGACAGGGAGCTGTACACTGAAGGTGTGTGCATGTGTGTTTGAAGGCCCGGCTGCCATTGAAGTGGATGTCCCCAGAAGCCATCTTCGACAAGATCTACTCAGTGCAGAGCGACGTCTGGTCCTTCGGGATTCTCAGCTGGGAGATTTTCTCACTTGGTGAGGAGCCGCGTGCTATCCTCACCACCATGAACACCACCTTCGGTATTGTTGTCGACATCATCACCAGCTGTTCCATTCCACTGCTGGATGAACGCTTCCCCTTGCCGGTCCTACTGCCAGTCCGTGTGTCATGGAGACGTCATCCCTTTCCGTTCCCTGTTCTATCACACGGCGCTCGTAACCAGCTTAGTGAGGGATGTGGACCCAGCAAGCACTTTAGAGCCTCTGTTGACCTGGGTTCAAGTTCTGAGACTGATATTTTTTTCTCTCAGGTGGTTCATATTGTCATAGCACTGAGCCTGCACCTCTGAACACCAAGGTTTGGGTTCTAGCGCTGGGACTCTATTTGGTGAATGAATGAGCATATGCACCACCTGTCATCCCCAGGAGCATCTCCGTATCCCGGTATTCAGATTGATGAGGAGTTCTGCCGTCGGCTCAAGGAAGGGGCGCGGATGAGGGCCCCGCAGCACGCGGATGAGGACGTGTATGCAGGAGCACAAACACACAAACAAAGACAAAGATCCCCGTTATAGCCTTAACAGACTGTTGGGGCAATTACTGTTAGTGAGTACCAATGTCACAGCCCTCGATGGGGTGGGTGGCCAGCACCACACCGATGTTTACACATCGCACGAGGTACTAATTTTGAGGCCAAATCGACCAAGGATAGGTACATGACCGGTTATGGTAATCGTCACCGGCCTTGGCCATGAGCGAGAATATAACTTAGGTCATGGGGTTCGTAGTACGGCAGGCACTACCGCTGCAAGCAGCACTTGTGAAGATCGGCACAGAGTACAAGGGGGTGGGTGGCCAGCACCACGCCACATACAAGACAAAGACTAAAATCCCCCGTAGAGCCTTAACAGACTGTAGGGGCAAGTGCCCTTAGCGAACACCTATGAAGGTCGACACGGCACACGAGGAGGTGGGTGACCAGCACCACGCCCGGCCGCCTTTGTCTCCCTAGTGGCAATGTTTACACACGGCACTAGGTACTCATTTGAGGCTGAGTAGACCTAGGGGAGGCCCGGGACCGGTTCAGAAAATCGTCACTCGTGTTGGCCGTGAGCGGGATTCGAACTCGGGTCGCCAGATTCATAGCCCAATGAGCTAACCACTGGGCACCACACCACACACGCACACACTGACACGCGCACATTCATTAACGCACGCAACACTGCAGTAGGAACAAACGAATAGCCCGTGTGGATGTTGACCTGTGCTGATGGGCTGGTTGTGTTGGTGTTCACGTTTCTGTGGCAATGTTGGCGCTGTAGGTATAACATCATGCGAGCTTGCTGGCGCACGGACCCTCAGGAACGGCCGAGCTTCTCGGACCTGGTGACGGCGCTGGGCGACCTGCTCCAGACGCGGGTGCAGCGGGTGAGCAGCGCAACGCAACTGAACCGCTTCCCCACCAGACGGTGCACCCGCACGCACACACCGCCCCGATACACGGCAGTGCACGGGCGGTCCACCGTCAGTGTCTCGTGTGAGCAGCAGGGGGACTCGCACCTCTATCGGTGGCCTTGTGCCAGTTTGTGAAAATTCCACGTTAACTGACCCATCCTTAGGATGATCGTCGTCATCTTCTTTTGAAAAAAGTGTTTTTTTAATTGACAAATTAGGGTTAGGACTGAATTGCCTCCGGTGCCCTGTGATGGACTGGCGTCCCATCATGGGTATAGCCCTGCCTTGCGCCCTGTGTCTGCCGGGATAGGCTCCGGTTCACCGCGACCCTGTACAGGGTTAAGCGGTTTCTGCCCATGGATGGATGGATGGTTAGGGTTAGGTACGACAGAATGAGTCGACTCAGCCTCAAATGAGTACCTAGTGCGGTGTGTAAACATCGCCACTAGAGAGACAAAGGCGGCTGGGCGTGGTGCTGGCCACTCACCCCCTCGTGCGACTTTCGGGCCTTCATAGGTGCTCACTAATAGCACTTGACCCGACAGTCTGTTAAGGCGACACGGGGTGATCTTTGTCTTTGTGTGTGTGTGCAGATGGGCAAAGACTACATCCCACTGTGCGTGAAGCCCAGCCTGGGTGGGGATTCCGTCCTCTCCGTGCCGATCTCTCCCACCTCTACTCTCGGGGAGACATCCTTTGAGTTCAACTACGACAACCTCCCTGCCTCTTGGTGAGATGGCCCCTAGCCTCTAATGCTGAACCCACGGTTTCCCAAACACTAAAAGCTGCCTATGTGACCCACATGGCCAGGATTACATTTAGCATCCCGACAGAATATCAGTGATCAGTTCTGTGACTTTTACACGGGTCTATATAAGTCGGACTCCCTCATTGGTAACTTGGTGTGTGGATGTGCTTCTGTTTTTATATTTTGTAGCTTTGATGGTGGGGAGGTGGATGGGGGTGTGACCTCCCAAGATTTTGATGACCTTACCACAACCCCTGACCTCCCTCCTTGCACGGTGAGAGTGATACACACTCTGTTTTACATTTACATACATTTTAAGGTGGTCATGAGTGATTGGCTGACGTAAATCCTCATGATTTTCTAGGATTGCTAGAAACTGGAAATTGTGTTTGCTGTCAGGGCATAATCTCTGGAGATGGCGTATGGAAAGCTTCTCCCCCTATTGTGTAAAGAATAAAAAGCCCACTTAAAATATACTTTTTGGGAGAAGTCACCGTGAAACATCTCTGCTGCATGCTGTTTTCTGACACTGGGAGTACTGTTGAGACTTCTTCATTGGATTTTTTGCCTTATAATGTGACACCGATCGCAGAATTGGAAAAATAACACGAAAATTATGATTTTGGAAAACCCGCCAGTGATTCAGTGGGTTAAATATTTTCTTGGGAGTGAATGCACCTGTGCGGAGCTTTGAGTGTTATCCACTCAGTTGCATTGTTTTTACCGGGTTCTCTAGTTTTCTCTCAGTTAATTCCATTCACCCATTGTAATCTCTGAGTCAATGAACTTGAGGAATGTGCAGACGTGGTATCCATTCACACATACGTGTCATCACGCAAACACATTTTTGATGATCTTAATAGGCATCCTTAATGGTGATGATATATTGATGAAGGTTTTCATGGCTCGATGTATGAGAATAGCTCCTAAGAGCTGCTCTTTCAGGATGTCGAGCGTTCCTCCTTTCTCCTTGGTGACATTTCGCCTCCCACATTAGAGGCATCATCAGGATTCTGATGATCGTGTCAATTAAGTTGATAATGATGTCAATTATGAACATGACGTTGTAATGATGATGATGATGTCGGTGCTGATGATGTGTGTCATAGGGTGGTTCCACTGTTCTCCACGGCATGGGGTCGAACTCGGGGGAAGATGGGTCCCAGTGCCCACGGTGAGAGACTTGTCCCCTGTGGCCGCTGCTGGAGGCCACTTGGGAAGGGTGGCGGTAGTTGAGTTACGGAGGATTCTAAGCCTTCGGAAGTATACCAAACCTCAACACATTCATCAACAACACTGTGGGCTTAATAGACAAGTACATACAATAGGCGACATTTCAGGCTGTGGTCCTTCTTGATGGCAAGCAAATAGAGAGGCCGGAGAGATCGGGTGGATAATAAGCGTTTGGCGGGACTGCAATTTACATTACGTGGCCTGTTGAGAATTACATTTTAAAGAGTGATTTGTAATCGTTGCTGATGATGTTGACACTAATGACGCTAGTGTTGAATCATGATTTGTATTATTGATAAGGTGTTGATTACAGTACATGTCGAAGGTGCATGTTGATGACTGATGATGATTATGGTATTTAACGATGATGATCTGTTCACAATAGCACCGATGTTTGGTGATTGTGTGGGTTCAGGCCCGGGCTGTGTGGGTCCCCACAAGGCCCTCATGTGTCATCCGCGCCTGCACCGTCAGGAGCTAGGGACCGCGTTGAAACGTCGAATGCGGGGAGTCCATCCTCTCCGCTCTACGTGGCCGTCATGTGACCTACAACCTCGTGACTAATGTCATATGTCTGGTATCTTGTGACCTGCATCGCTCGAACAGTGTCACGTGACAAGCACCCTAATCGTGTCACATGACCGGTGCCTGTTACATGACGGCTTCTTGTAAATCATCGCTTTGTTCCTTTGCATTGTTACAGGCTAAATGCCGTCAGCATCACCACCACCACTTTTATTCAGTATCACAAATGACAATTGTCAAATATTCAATGACATATCATTATCATCATTGTCATATTTCGTAACCATTGGCATATCAGCATCATCATCAATAGGATGTTAACGCAGTAAAATCAGCGCCATTGTTGTCATTGTTGAGATACTATCATCATTGTAATTATATCATAGCCTACGGTTTCATCAAATATAAATAATATCAGTCAATAAATGAATACCATCACAATCACCATCATCAAAATGGTTATCACGCTCACATGGCTCACCGTCATCATCATCACCACCAGCATCATCCTTCTCCAGTATTTCAGTATTACAAATAAATCCTCATCATAAGAAGCATCTCATACTAATGGGTGTACCGTGGCGATTAGTGAGCACCTCTGAGAAGCTTGGCTTTAAGCCTGGAGCTAGATATCCTAGGAGCTTCGTCAAAGCTGGGTCAACACAGAGCCAGCTCCTATGAGCGTGTCTGTCAAAGCATGGCTCTGACCTTGAGTTCCATCCTTGGGGCTTTGGTAGAAAAACGTGTCGCCATCTCCAAAATCCTCCTGAGCTTCCGTCTTTGAGTCCTAACACCATTGCCACCACCACTGCCATTTCCTGGCTCTGTATGATCATCATCAGTTGGAGAGGTAAATGCTGACCTTTAACTGAAAATTTATATTTAAAGAAACTGCATATATGATAAATTGTTAAACAGATTATCTAGATATGTGTATTTCCATCAGTAGAAAACAGGGATTTTTACATTTTTATTAAGCTTAGCAACTGTAGTTTTGTATATGGAAAACATTACTGATTTTGTGTAAGAAACTGTATCATTGACTGTAACAATTTCCTTCAGTTGGTATCAACTAAACCGATTTAGTGTCCTCTCTCAGGAGGCTCATAATGGCCATGTTGGGGCACTGCATCAGCACCCCTCATGTTCTGGGTTCAAGTTCTGGGATCGATGTCTTCCTCAGAGGGCTCATAATGGCCATGATAAGGCACCAATTCAACACATCTGAAGACCTGTGTTCAGGCCTTTGGAATTGGGTTTCACTGTTAAAACCATGGAGGCCGTGTTTTGATACTAAGCCACCAGGCCTATGAGCTAAAATCAAACTCAAGACTGCATTTTCATGTTACATTTAAAGTAACTTGCGTAAAAAGGCTAATAACGATACTTAGGGAACTACAGTGAAACCCTGGCTATCTAGTGTCGAGCCCTGGTCAGGCTGCCTGAAAAATACAGATAGCTGCAAATATGATGAACGTCAAAATTATAAAATAATATATACATATAATAAGACCTAAACAATTCTATAACCTATACACTATACCTAATTATGAATGCTTAATGCAGTTGTGTTTTTTAGATATAGATATATAAAAATGAGTCAGCTCTGTAGTTAGTGTATTATACTGCATTGTACTCACCCTTGAGTTGTTCCATTTCCCTCCAAGAAGTCAAAATAAACAATAAAAAAATGGAACGAAAGGGAACAAACGAAAGGGGTAAATGGAGTGAAAGAAAGCAAGAGTTAAGAGCTATAGAGAGACGGGCTACACAGTTACAATACTCACAGACACCTATTGCGTGTATTCATGCGAGGCAGCCATGTGCTTGTAGGTGGCGCCGTAGGCTGTTAAAATGTTTTCCAGGCATTAGCCTGGCTAAGTTTAAATTCAGGGGTTTCCTGTACTGTTTCCCAGTCATTCTCGCGGATAATTTCTTTTAGCTCTCATCTGGTTACATAAATGACCAACAAATGATTACCAAATTTGGTTTTATATGCAAAATATTTACCTATGTTAAATTACATATTGTGCATCAGTAGTTGATATATATTTTTATGTATAAAACAGAGATATTTGTTTTATATGAGTGTAGGCCTTTGACACACTGTGAAACATTTACAAAAAATATATTAAAATTGTAAAAAAACTCGTAGAAGTGCATGATTTGCAATTAAAACAACACTTCCAACTTTCAAAGAGGGCTCATTGAGACGACATGTCTTTTGAAAGGGGGATCTGGGGAACACCTCAACAATGCAGTGTAAAGGTTAAACAAGAGGCATTGCTAAAATTATAACCGTTGTTATAGATTAAAAAGATAAATTGAGATATTTTAAATAACATTCTCTAAATTCGTCTCTAAATTATCTTTCAAATTGCACCAACTTGTGATAAATGTGACAAACCAGGTGGCATCACAAGCGTAGGCCACATACAACATTATAACGAGTTTACCCACGGATTATAATAATAATAGCATTTATATAGCGCCTTTCACCCGAGGGTCACAAAGCGCTGCACAAAGCTGCAGAGAGAACGACATGTCAACAACGACGGAGCACGAAAAATCAGCAACAATTTTTTTTGAGGTTTTTTTTAATAATCCGAGCTGTGGAGAGAATGGCACAACAATAACGGGGAGACAAAAAACTGAGAGTCAAGCGATAGCAACGAATTATAAGACAAAGGACAAAAGAAAATACAACAGGGAAACAATAATAATAATTCTACAACACGCAAGGAGGGAACAAATGTCCCCGAGCAGACACAGATCGGAAGAGAGAGAGAGAGCCAACATCTCGGCACGGCACCGATAACCCACTCCAACAATCCAAGCCAGAGGAAGGAACGAATGCTCCCAAAAAGGTGCAGGTATGAAGAGAGCCAACAACCTGGCACGACAGCGAGATCCTCAACCCCTTCTCGAGCGCCTCGGTAGTAATGTTTTGCCATTTCCTTTATTGCAGGGAACTAGTTCTGAAATGACCTTTGCATGATCCACATACCCCACTTCCCGAGTGCCAATTACAAGCATGTGCCAGCACAAAACTGATGCAACCCTACAAAACTACACTGCCACGGGTTCACCTTTCAAATGGGATAATGAATCCCAATGAGCTCTCGCAATTGTTAAGATAATTCATCAGCGGTGAATTAAGAAGGTCCCGGATTCGAATCCCGGCTCGGGTGCCTTTCTGTGTGTAGTGTGCCTGTTGTCCCCGTATCCGCGATGGTTTCGTCCCACAGTCCAAAGATATGCTGCATAGGTTAATTTTCCTGCCGACTAAATTGCCCCCGGTGTCCTATGATGGACTGGCCGGCCCATCCTAGGTATGTCCCTGCCCTGTACCCTGAGTCTGCCGGGATAGGCTCCGGGTCACCGCAACCCTGTACAGGATTAAGCGGTTTGTGACAATGAATGAATGTACGTGTAACTGGGGAAAAACCCCACACTGTGAATGACTTGCGCCAGGAAAACGTACATTTCCAAGGACAGCTGCCTCAAGAAAGAGGACGATCCTGGAAAGCCAGGACAGGTTGCAACCCTATTGCCGTCCCTCTGTTTCTCCCTCTCACCTCCCGATCATGTTTCTCTGTCCCACTACCTGTGTCATTGTGTATCCCTCTCGCCTCTGTCCTGTAACCTTGCTGTATCTGATTTCTTGTGTTTTTGAGCATCTCTGATTTTCTCCCTCTACATTATAGTTCCCCTCTTAGCTCTCACTCGGGTTTCCTTCCTCCTGTGCCACCCTCCCTGTTTAAAGCAACACAGTGTCTCTCGTCACTCCTTTGGGCTCAGCAAGGTTTCTTTGGTGTGCCATGGTCTGCGTCTGAGAGCAGTGTGTGTGTAAAGATACGGGGTGCGCAGTGAGTTGTGCTCCCGCCTCACAGTAAGAAACCCCGGGTTCGATTCCCAGCTCGGGCACCTTTCTGTGCGGAGTTTGCATTTTCCCTTCGTGTCCACGGGGGTTTTCGCCAGGTGCTCCGGTTTCCTCCCACAGTCCAAATACATTGCTGCTGTATTTGTTAACTTACCTGAAAACAGTGCCACCGATTCCCTGTGATGGCCTTGCGTCCCATCCTGAGTGTAGCCCTGCCCTTGCGCCCTGTCTGTCCTGACTAAAATTGCCCTGAGATGGTGTAACTTGCTTACCCCTCCCCGCTGGACAACTGTTAGATTAAATGAAAAACGACAGTGCCGCTGCTACGAGGAAGAGGAATTCAAACGTCGCAGTTGACTTGTTACGTGGCTATTCCAAATACGTATTGTCACGGTCTGATTCACCAACCCCCCATTCAGCAGAGAGCTGGATTCAAGGTGTGCATCACCAGCCTCAGTCTCCGAGGTCCTGTCTCTTGGACGTCATGTTTTATTCAGTGCTTGAAGAGAACCAGTTACTTTGCAACGAAAAATAACAGACAGCTGCAATTTTAATGCTCTCGTTACAGATCCTGTATACGGAAAATACTATGGCGAAATAATTACAGAATTTAATGTCGCTATCTATTATTTTTCTCCCGGAGTTATTTTCCACGGAAAATCCCTTGAAGCCAATTACCCAGCTAGGTATGGTGGCAACTATCGATATAATTATTTTTGGAGTAGAGAGGAGCCCAGTCAGCAGCCAGCCAGGAAGCTTGAGGCATAGATTATTTTAATAGCAGTGTGATAGAAAAGTTTTAGTCCATCAGCCTTCTGATCCTCCAGACATCACCCAGCAGCATTTAAGCAAGGAATTCTGCACATTTATGCTTGTACCCACAATTATGCACAGCAACGCATAATGAGTATCCTACACAATGCTGTGATGAATATTGCCCTGCTATTTAGTATGAGGGCGGCACGGTGGCGGAGTGGGTAGCGCTGCCGCCTCACAGCAAGAATAATTAATAATAATAATTTTATATTTATAACGCGCACATACGAAGGTCCCGGGTTCGAATCTCGGCTCGGGGGCCTTTCTGTGTGGAGTTTGCATGTTTTCCCCGTGTCCGCGTGGGTTTTCGCCGGGCACTCCGGTTTCCTCCCACCGTCCAAAGACATGCTGCCAGGTTAATTGGTGTACTGACTAAATTTCCCCAGGCGCCCTACGATGGACTGGCGTCCCATCCTCGGTGTTCCCCCTGGGATAGGCTCCGGCTCACCGCGACCCTGTACAGGATTAAGCGGTTTCTGAAAATGGATGGATGGATATTTAGTATGAGTGATTTTTTTCCACTGATATGTGTTTTTCAGTGTCTCTCTTTGTCTGTCTCTTTTGCTCTGTTTTTTTCCAGGGTATCTCTGTCTCATTCGCTCTTGTCTTTCTAAAATGAGAGCAAATTAAATATTTAAAAGATGCAATCAAACCACCTGCTTAGAAACGCAGAAGTTGTGGCTTAAGTAATATATTAATTAATAACAAATGTCTCCCAGTGTCACAACACGGTTCTCTAATTTAACCCAGGCATATATATACACACACACCCGCGTGGTTTTTCACATTTATTCATAGTAGCTGGCAAATACATAACAAAAGTAGATAAGCAGCCCAGTTAAAAACAAATGTTCAGGCCAGTGCAGATGTGACACCAAAACATTCGTTACTTTAAATGTGACACAAGATTTCAGTTGGAATTCATTGTTTAAACTGTCAACAAACCACTTGGTGATCTATCTTGACGCCATGAGTTGTAGTCTCGCATGCTCTTTCTAAGAAAACGAGCTATGAATAAATGCAATGCCTGTCGCTAGCTAAAGGTTGCAAAAGGTGGATTGCATTCTGCCTGGTGCCGCTGTGAATTATCTGCAGCCATCAAAGATGTACAGTCGTGAACACATAATTTCTCTATCGAATAGTAGCAAGGTGGCACGGTGAGAACAATTGAGCCTCAAAGCAAGAATGCGCTAAGTTCGATTCCTGACTAGGGCGTATTTCTGTGTGAAGTTTGTATCGTCTCCCCCATGTTGGGCATGGGTGTCCTCGCGGTTCCCCGGTTTCATTTTGAAAAAGAGAGCCATGTAATGCAACTGGTGTTGGTCAAAAATCTCAAACGATGAAAATTTCGGGATTACACGTCGCAACATCGCCCCCTATTGTAGCACCCTCCTGGAAAAGAGTCGAAACTCGGCGAGGTTGTCTTGGGTAAACACGCGTCATGATAATAATAATATAAATGTTATATTTTTAATTCCGCTCGCATGCATCGGCTTTAACATCACACTCCACGAGGGGTGGGAGGCATTTGTGATGTGCTGAACTATTTGGTTCACTGAAGATGGAGATTTATTTTGCAGATATTTTGATTAATTTAAATCAAGCCCTGTGGAGGACTGGCGTCCAATCCTGGGTATAGCCCTGCCTTGCACGCCGTGTCTGCCGGGATAGGCTCCGGCTCACCGTCACCCTCTACAGGGTTAAGCGGTTTCTGACACTTCTTCTTCTTTGCGATTCTTCGGAGCATGATGGTCAGCCTCTGGACATCGTTGTCTTTCAGCTCGGCCTCGAAGTGTTTGGTAGAATTCGCAGGCAATACCAAGTATTACCTGACAGGGATCGCGACGTGAACGCTTCTACCTTGACCCTGAATGTATGAATCAAGCCTGCCACATGACCAACTCCAGTCTGCATCTGGATTATAATGTTTTGGTGTCTCCATTTTTTTTACTTTATAAATTTACAGATGACCGTTTTTTTTTACAAACGTGCCAAATCCCCACTATCTAGCCCTTGTAGAATATGTAACATTGCATCAGTTAGATGTCGATGTCGTTGTATATATATCCAAAGTACATGTTCTATCAGACCATGTTGGTACCACCTGAGGTGGCATGACCTCAGGTGGTACTCACCTTCATGTGGGTGAATTATGTGATCACCATTTTAAATGATTGCGTTATAAGATAATTCACTTTTGTTAGCCCTATAAATAAATGGGTACTACTAGGTTGTCTCAATGTTTGCCCTGGCCCACGCAATGCATGGAGTGACCTGGTTCCGCCTAGGTAATGTGGAAGTTCCACAACATTTTTGGTGCTGCTAACAAGAGCTGGGCACCACCTGTTTGGGGAGCGGAAACACGCGTACATTGTTTTATTATTTTGTTTTATTATTTTGTTTTATTCTCTCCGGAGCCCTGTGCAGCACTTTGTGACCCTTGGGTGAAAGGCGCTATATAAATGCTATTATTATTATTACTTTATATTATATGGAGAGCGTATCCACGTATACATGTATTCATTATTAGTCCCCGCTTGACCCTGCACAGGGTCGCAGTGAAGCCGGTGCCTATCCTAGTAGATGCAGGGCGCAAGGCAGGGCGCAAGGCAGGGCACAAGTCAGAGCTATATCATTGCTGGGACGCCAGTCCATCGCAGAGCATCAGGGTTAGCTATCCACAAGCCAATTAACTTTGGCAATACGTATTAGAACTGTGGGAGGAAACCGAAAAGGCAGCGAAATCCCACACGACTCGGGAAGAACATGTAAACTCCCCACAGAAAGACACCCTGGCCGGGAATAAAACCTGGGAATTTCTTGCTGTGAGGCGGCAGCACAGCTCACTGTGCTGCCGTGCCAGCCCTACACGTATTCAGCCCATGCACACTTCCCAGTCCTGTTGTTTTGACCTTGGTCACGTTATCTGCTCAGCCCAAACGCCGCCTGGACGTTGGGTCCGACACCTGGGGGCTGAGGGCAAGGGGAACCTCTCTCAGAACCGTTTGGTTAAACACATTTGCATTGGACTAAATTAGCAGAAGAATGACAGCCGATAAGTGAGATTCGGTACACACTGAGCCCGTTATAATAATAATACCAAATTACAGACTATATTCACTATATACCGTTAGTGAACTTGCTAACAATCATGTTATTAGTTCAATGTATGTACTGTTCAGCAGTGCATGCAGCAGTGCATGCATCGAACTAATAACATGACAATGTACTAACGAATTATGCAAATGGTATAAAAAATGTACTTTGTAGGCTAATGGAACAAGCAAATGGGGTACAAATAAGACAGCAGATAAAGAGAATACAATCGAGGTGACAAAAACGAGACAAGTCATTGATTTTATTTTCCTCTCACTTTGATGCATGAATCAAATCACAACCCCAAATTGACCTGAGGCTTGAGAGTGCATCTATAACAACAGTGAACATTGGGGCGTATCAGTATGCAATAGAAAGATGTTTATTATTACAGAAAAAAACCTAGTGCACTTTCAAGCTCTTTACGGGATTCCTGCGACAACAAACACGCGAATTGACAAAAATAAATAAAAATATAAAAATAACAATTGCCCAAACTCTGAAGTCCGCAATATATACTAAGATGTTTTCGGCAGACAAATGGGTATTTGTACCTGTGAGAGTAAACCGGAACACCCAGAGAGAACCCATGCGTGCGAGGAGGCAACACTCTATCCCATAGGGATAAGACAGATGACATTAGCTTGCACTGTCTCCTGGCCACTCAGGCTGCGGCTCCTCCTCGACGCCCACGGGAAGCGAGTTTCAGAACATTTGTGCGATTCACCAAACCCTCACTGTCCCTGGTTCGGATCCCTGCTCGGGTGCCTTTATGTGTGGAGTTTGCATGTTCTCCCTGTGTCCGTGTGGGTTTTTGCCGGGCACTCCGGTTTCCTCCCACAGTCGAAAGACATGATGCTGCATAGATCAATTGGCCTGCGTACTAAATTGCCCCCGCTGCCCTGTGATGGACTTGCGTCCCATCCTGGGCATGCCCTGCCTTGCGCCCTGGTTCTGTCGGGATAGGCTCCGGCTCACCACGACCCTGTACAAGATAAAGCGGTTTCTGACATTGGATGGATGGATAACACAATTCCCCCTCTCGGTTATTTAGCAAACCCTCTTGCTTACTATTATTTTGTTAATACAATTTAATGAACATAAAAACAATGTACAATGTAGTCAATTACTAAGAGACAACCGGCTCCAAACAGGCTGGGCAGACAAAGCTGCCATCTTTAACTTTGATGACTGAGTCACTTTTCAGCCAGATGCATTTTTCATATTGTGACCTCGATCCCAAAATGTCTCGAAACGTTTGCATGTTGGGAATTTTAATTTAATATTTATAAACGCAACACACTGAATATTTCCCATCAAAACTTAGTCACCATTTTGGGAAATAATCGTCTCTGGTTAGGGCAGGGGGTGTGCTTGTTTTTGATAAACTGGGAATTCCCATCCCATTATATGTTGAAAAAAAAATCCATAGAAGTTTCATGCTTTTTCAAGCTTTCATCTTTTGTACCATATAAATCACCCAACGAGACGCCCCCTCCTATCAGAAGAAGCAACAACAAAAAATAGATCGACGAAGCCTATTGTATTCTCGATCTTTATTGAGTTTAGATGTTTGAGAAGTAAAAAAAAACATGTACAACTATGGGCGTGTGGGAGGGGCCATGTGGAAGGAAAAACATCCGTAATTGCTGCTGTTTAAACCTGTTGCACATTCGCACGGTGCTGGTGGCATATTTTTGTTAGAAAATAGAAGAAGAAAAAATACCCAACCATCATGCTGAAACTGCGCTATAGAACCGCCAAGGCCGTTTATAATGCGTATGCATTTTATTGCATACCGAGTCTATAGATAGTATCTATTTTAACAGCAGGTACGCGACATTTGAGACTAAAAGTGTATTTTTCCAGAGAGACTTGGTTTACAAAAGCAAAATTATACAGGAGGACACAAAGCAACATTGTTCAGGGTCAGAAATCTAAATATTAGACAGAACAAATGCAACAAATAGGTATGACGCATTAGGGTTAGGGTTGTCCACACGGAGTTTAACGTCTATTCCAATGCTCGCTGGGTATGCCTAAAGTTGTTTTAATGCACCGCGCCACCATGCCGCCCCCCATCCTTATGTCGTGCGGGTTTAAATGTGGAAATGCATTTATTTTGAATGTTTTAAATACCAAAGTAGACCGGCGGTATTTCTTTCCACATTGAGAGTGGAAGTTGGCTAGTCTTTTATTATAAGTCGTAGTGTAGTGCTTCTCATTTACAATAAAACCAAATAAGTGAAATGGAGAACAAGAGTGCAGACCATGTCATGCTGTCAGACCTGTACACCAAATACTACGGTCGACGACAGATGCATTGCCAGCACAGCCGAACACTCCGCTGCACAGTATGCTTACAGAACATAGCAATGACATGTATGTTGAGGATGTATCAGCTTTATAACAACCGCCATTCGCCACTAATTGGCGTTGACGTCACCACGACGCCTGTGCCAGGCCAGGTGCACCTGGAGGGTTTATACATACACGTGCACATATCACATGCTCGATTAGAAATGCGCTTTCGTTATTGTGATGGTTGCTCTTCAGAACTGTTCTTTCGGGATAGCCGTGTCGAGCTCTGTCCCTCTCTCCACGTTGGAAGCTTCATGCTTCCAACCATCATGAATCGAGCCGTGATAATTTACATCGATATATCGTCATTGTGTTTGATTCACGGGATTACCTATTGTGATTGTGGTGGACTCACGAGAGGGTACAAATTATTAAGGGGAGTCATTGGACCTGCTGACACGTGGCACGCGAGGGGGATAATTGGTTAATAGGAAGTCTCCTTATAAAAGGGAGTTGGGGAGTGAGGGTGGGGGAGGTGTGATTAGACCGTGGTGCTGAGGGCGCCGTGGGGAGATGCGGCGCGCATGGAACGTGGTCCCGCATGGAATGGACAACTTGCAGTGGTAACATCTGCGCGTCACAGAAGGAAAGTTCTGCCCGAGGCAGTTCGATTCCCGCCTCGAGGGTCTTTGTGTGGAGTTTGTGTTTTCTCACCTTGTTCTGCGGGGTGGCACGGTGGCGTAGTTGGTAGCGCTGCCGCCTCAGCAAGAAGGCCCCGGATTCGTATCCCGGCTCGGGGGCCTTTCTGTGTGCGCGTTTGCATGTTCTCCCCGTGTCCGCGTGGGTTTTTGCTGGGCACTCCGGTTTCCTCCCACCGTGCAAAGACATCCTGCCAGGTCAATTGGCGTACTAACTAAATTTCCCCAGGCGCCCTGCGATGGACTGGCGTCCCATCCTCGGTATTCCCCTGCCTTGCACCCTGTGTCTGCCGGGATGGGCTCCGGCTCGCCGCGACCCTGTACAGGATTAAGCGGTTTCTGAAAATGGATGGGTGGATGGACCTTGTTCTGCGTGGTGTTTCTCCGGGTTCACAGATTTCCTCCCCCCCCCACAAAAAATACAAATTAATTGGCCAATAACATCGTAATATGCAGGACGCAGTGTGGCAATTGTTGGCGCCGGCTCACTGCACGGCTACCTTCTCGCCTCTTTTTCATCGATGAGATTCAATTTAAGGTGGCCAACGGGCGGTGGGATATTTCGTATATTTTAGCCCCCATTAATTGGCATCATGAACACAGTTGAAGGCGAAACGTCGAAAGGAAAACACTAATTTGTTGATGTTATCAGAGGGACATCAACACATCGTTATTACTGGTGTATATTTCTCAACCATACTCATAATTAGCGTTGAGCATTTTATCCCGATTTGGCAGGGCTTTTCTGTGCTTCAAACCTGGCTCTCAAGCTGCGCTGCGTGGTCACTACACGATATCGCTACTCCTGTATTGACGTATGTTTTCGCGGCGCGATGTATGACAACTGCGCTCAAGAGCTGCTCTTTCGGGATAGCCGTGTCGAGCTGTGCCTCTCTCCTTCGCGACGTTTCGCCTCCCACATTGGAACCATCATTAGGAGTAGCTTGATTGATGATGCCTCGAACGGCTGTCCCAAAACAGCAGGTCGTGAGAGCAATTCTCATCAAGGTAGAAGCGTTCACGTCGCGATAATTGTCAAGTAATACTTGGTATTACCTGCAAATTCTACCAAACACTTCGAAGCCGAGCTGAAAGACAACGATGTCCAGAAGCTCAACAGATGCCAGAAGCCCCTCAGTCTGGAGCAAGAAGAGAGGCCAACGCCCCTCTCTTCTTGAAGCTGCTAGAAGCCCCTCGGGTGAAAGGCGTTATATAAAATGATATGATAATAATAATAGCATTTTGTATAGCGCCTTTCACCTGAGGGTCTCAAAGCGCTGCACAAGGGCCGCAAAGAGGACGGCATGTCAACAATGAAAGAAACAACAACTAATAAAAACCAAAGCAACAAAAAATGAAATGATAAAGGCTGCTTCGAATATACCGAAAGGTCGAGAAACTGGCAATCTTAAGGGCCGGAAAAATCTGCCAGCGTCCCCTAAGATGGCCGTTACTTCCTTAAAGACAAACACGGAGGGAGACAGGGAGGGAGGTTGAGCGACAGGGAGAGACATAGGGAGACAGCAAGACAGAGACAGACACGAGGGGGAACCAACGCCAATCTAAATTAAACAATTAACATTGAAGCACAAGAACATATACATAGACACACGCAACATTAAAGAAAAATAACTATTTATAACAACAACAAAAACATAACTTTTACACGCGACACCTGGGCCACACCATAATGCATTAGTAGCTTGGGTCTCGCTGTTTAGACTATGGGCACCCATAGTCTAATAATAATAATAGCATTTATAGAGCGCCTTTCACCCGAGGGTCACAAAGCGCTGCACAAGGCTGTGGAGAGAACGGCATGTCAGTAACATCAGG